>KV448169.1:0-68819 GCA_001658105.1 Rhizopogon vinicolor AM-OR11-026 | reverse complement strand
CTCTCGTGCATAACGCTGCAGATTTTTCCAGTCCAAGTTCTTTGGAACAAGTGAGCCACGCTCTCGTTTCCGGCTTATATATTAATTAAACCCCTGGACGCACAGCATTCATGCTCTCTCGTGCATAACGCTGCAGATTTTGAGTGCCCCATGTGCCCAAAGAGGTTCAAGGTCCCTTCCTCAATTGCCCAACACATTGAATCTGGGGTGTGTCACAAGTCCTCGCGAGCCCAAGTGACTGCGGCAGCGCATGCACTTAAGTTTGTGCCCACAATTTCGATCTCTCGCCGCATAGAAGGCAGGACGCCCCGCGTCGTGACTTACTACGCGACAGAGCGCGCATTCAACGGCACTGCCTACGAGTGCTATCTCTGCCACCGCACCTTCCGCACTTTGAGAGCTCTGAACACCCACGTCAGCTCTCCGGTGCATAACGCGAACGAGTTCAGATGCCCAAAGTGCAAGCGGAAGTTCAAGCTTATCTCGGGCTTTATGCAGCACATTGAGAGGGAAGCATGCGGGATTGCTAGATTCCAAGCTGTGGGGGACTTGACCAAGGGCTTGATTGATTTGTTTAAGAAGCGCTTGACGTTATCGTAAGTTCGAATCAGAAATAACATCATTGAGTTCCGGACGCTGTGACCGTGATAAGTACATGAATAAGAAATTATTGGTTTTGTTTGCACGATAAAATGATATGGACGAACGAGATTTCGACACCTGGCATCATCAAATCCATCCAGCGCCGAACCCCATCATACCGGACGCAAGGCTTTTCCCGTACGAAAGTCATAAGAAGCCAAGTCGCACGAGGTGGCAATACGGAACGGACACAAGAACATGCGTGAGGTGGTGACTCAGTGAAGATCATTGTATTGTGTTTCTTATCAGTCGAGTCACCTTGAACAATGGCGGCCGCAAAATCAGATTAGCCCCTATCAGGCTTCTTTCAGCCTGACTCGAACCTCGTGACCATCTTACGGAAGAACGTTCATGTTTGGATGAATACTTCAATGATCTGGTATGGTCTCCATACTTGCCACTGGCACCCCACACACCATGGCAGAGTGTACCAAATGCGACCGTTCATTCCGTTCCAGCCACGCCTTGTTTGTGCATGATATAGACGAACGAGATTTCGACACCTGGCATCATCAAAATTATCCAGCATCGAACCCCATGATACTAGACGCAAGGCTCTTTCTTAAGATTAGAGCAGACGGTTGAGACAGTTTGGAACAGGATCTAGTAGAAAGGATATGTCTCCTGTGACAAGGACTCTGTACGAGTACGGTACCCAGTAAAAAGGATATAATTCTACTTTAATCGTTAGCGTGAAGTTCTAAAGTAACGGGGAATAAGTAACTTACATCTCAGTCTCCTGTGACAAGGACTGAGATGTTCGTTCGAAGACGAATGGTTCTTTATAGTAGGTAAGAAAAACGATAAGGAAATTAGCGTTGCGAGGAGTAAAATATGACTTTGACATCGGCCGACTTCTCCTGTCATTGGCTCTTCCGTCCGTCGGTCTCGCTCGTTATCACATGACACACTCTCGTTCCAACACTCTTCCCGTATGAAAATCATAAGAAGCCAAGTCGCACGAGGTGCTGATACAGAACGAACACAGGAACATACGTGGGCTGGTGATTCGGTGAAGATTATTGTGTTTCTTATCAGTCGAGTCACCTTGAGCAATGGCGGCCGCAAATCATATTTCTATCAGGCTTCTTCCAGCCTCACTCGATCCTCGTGTCTTTCAAGTTTAGATAAATACCCCAATGATCTTGTAGTACTATGATCTCCATTCTTACCACCTACCATCATGGCAGAGTGCAACCAATGTGACCGTTCATTCCGTTCCACCCAGGCCTTGTTTGCACATTGTCGCGACAAAGATGACCACCCCTTCTGCGAGGATTGTGACAGATTATTCTCGACTTTTCAGGGACTGGATCAGGTGCGCAACACAGATGATCACCAAAGGTACCAACTCACATGTCGTCCACCTCAGCACATGCAAAACGCTGCGGTACATTTGTACCGCAGCGACAGTGAAGACGATGACAGCGTATACATGGGCAACCGCGGGTATGCACCCGAGAGCGACAGCGACGATGACGACGATAAAGAACCATTTTGCGCGGGATGTGATAGGTGGTTTGTCGACCTGGCAAGCCTCTGTCAGCACCTTGCTGCCAGTTTAAAGCATAACTGGTGCTTTGTATGTTCGCGCGATTTTTCCAGCTCAGATGCCTTGGAACGAGTAAGCTCTTCTCTCGCTTTCCGCTCCATATATTAATGAAATATCTTCACGCACAGCACTCCTCTTCCCCCGTGCATAATGCTCGAGATTACGAGTGCCCTCTGTGCCCAAAGAGGTTCAAGTCGGCCTCCTCAATTGCCCTTCACATTGAATCGGGGGTGTGTCACAGGTTCTCGCGAGCCCAAGTAACTGCGGCAGCGCATGCACTCAGTATAGTGCCTACTATTTCGATCTCTCGCCGCATAGAAGGCAGGACGCCCCGCGTCGTGACTTACTACGCGACAGAGCGTGCATTCAACGGCACTTCCTACGAGTGCTATCTCTGCCACCGCAATTTCCGCACCTTGAGTGCTCTGAACGCCCACGTCAGCTCTCCGGTGCATGACTCGAATGAGTTCAAATGTCCAAAGTGCAAGCGAGAGTACAAGCTGATCTCAGGCTTGATGCAGCACATTGAAAGTGAAGGATGCGGGATTGCCAGGTTCCAAGCAGTCGGAGACTTCGCCAGGGACTTGACTGACCAGTTTAGGAGGCGGTTGACATTATCGTGAGTTTGAGTGAAGAACAACTCGTTGAGTTCCGGACGTTGTCGGCGTGTACTTTAAGTCTGTAATTTGTGTACCAGTGCAGTAGAGGCATTTGTGAATCGCATTCGCGGGAATAATTTTAGACGGAGCGGCAATTTATTCGTCGACAGCGCGCGAGGTCATTTAATGTGAATGAACCTGAGGCAGCCCCTGAGCAGTGAGGATCCAACCATCAGACTATGCATGTCTGTCTCTTTCCTACAGAAATCCTACTTGACATATTCACAACTATCCTTAAAAATCCCAGATCTTGTGCTACAATTGCTGCTCTTGCAAGAACCTGTAGGACGTTTAAGGAACCTGCCCTTGATGTACTCTGGCACCACGTGAATGGGTTCAAGCCGCTCCTCTCATGCTTGCCTGAAGGTGTCCTTAAAAGAACAAGGGAAGGAAAGTTGGTGAGTTTACCAGATGCTACTGAATGTCATTTGGGTCCAAAATGCTCAATATACACAAATAGTCACTTGAAAGACCTCTCATCGCTAAAGAATGGACGGTTCTCAGTCAATATGCACATCGTATCCACTCCTTGACCATCTCCTCTTCTGAGCTAGACCAGATAAATGATCGAGTCGTGCAAGCGCTCATCCACATGCCATCGTCTGCACTGTTGCCAAAGCTTCAGAGTTTGCAATGGTTGGATGATCGAGAGAGCTTCTTTCCATTGTTGTGCACCCTACTTCTGCCAACTATCAGAGAGCTGACTCTGCGCTGTGGACGACTGGGGCCCTGGGCTCCCTCTTTTGCCACATCGGCTTTATTAGGTTCCCTCGCAGCTCGATGTCCATTTGTTCGGCTATTTAACTGTGGATATAAAGGTGATCTCGAAGACAGTGATGCAGTATGCGAAGCTGCATGCAACTGGCGCGAGCTCGCTCATCTTACAACAGGTGTCCTTGATACACAAGCGCTTGCTCACTTGGCTTCCTTACCATCCTTGAAGTTTCTGGACTTCAGGTCATTTAACTTTGTTGACGACGCACGACTTCATGCCATTCCTACATTTAATGGAATCGAGGAAGTGTCAATCTCCGCACCATCACATTCTCTTCTTATTCGATGCCTCAAAAACGTATCTTTTCTCTGCTGTCGATCGGCGGAATTGCGCATCGATGGCAGTAATTCAGAGGTACCGTTACTACCGTATGATCCAATGATCCCAGACCTCATCGTGTCCATCTCGGAATGCTTCTCTTCAACTCTTGAGCAACTCAATGTCAATACCGACTTCGATTCTTCCACCCTTCATGAGGACGCGCTTACCGCTGCTCGCTTTGCATTTGGCTTCCATGCAATTGCCCCGTTGTTGCCATTCAGTCGCTTGACACAGTTAAGCCTTAATTGGCTGTGCACTTCATACGTTGATGACGACGCACTCAAGAATATGGTGCAATCCTGGCCTCGGCTTGAGGTATTTTACTTTGGGACCGCGACTCGTTGGCTGGTCCCGCCATCTCTCACTTTCATAGGACTCGCCCACCTCATACAACATTGCCGGCACTTATACAGGATTGCTATACCCTTTCGTGCATTCGGAATAGACACCAACTCCAAGCCGTTCTCTGCAACTATTCCCAACAAGAACGTCACCTCCTTATTTGTCGGGCTTTCTCCAATCGACGATGCTGAGGCCGTAGCGTGTCAACTGCATGCATTGATGCCCAATTTGACAGACGTGGGCCACTGGTCCTGGCAGGATCTGGGCCAGCCCCGGCAGTCAGTTGTAGCTTATGATAATGGATGGAATAGAGTGGATGACTACTTGCAAGTGCTTACCAAAAGCGCCAAAATGCGAGAAGAGCTTAAAGGATCGCAGAAGAGCCCATTACCAGCCCGACGACTCTGATATTTTGGAGAAATTATTCATTCTTTCACCTCATCTTTATTTCTACCATTAAAACCTTACTGCTTTCTCAGTTGTCTCCAACATGGTCACCACCGTATCATTCACCGACATGTACTTGTACCTAGCTCTGACTAACGTTTCAAAATTTCGACTCCTACAATTGTCCCACAATGACCTTTCCACCTTTCCCCACTTAATTTTTCGAAGAGGTTGGCGTCCAAAGTGACTTGGCTGTTCAATTTATATAAGAAGCGCTATGCATTAACTCATTTAAGTTCGAGTTGAGAGGCAACATGTCCCCTGACGCGCGCGGACACCGTCGCCCAAACTAGTGCTTACTAAGCGAGCGGTGGCGTTTGTTAACTCGTCGTCGACGATGCGCGTCTCCCTTCTCACATTCATCTCGCATACGCTCGTCCTTTTTCTTACCTGCCCACCTCTTCCCTTTTAGTGTCTTGGTAGTTTTTGGGTAGTGTCGTGTTTCCGAAAACCACTCAATTCCTACCTCATACTCGTGGTTTATGGTTGCGTCTTCTCCGCCGGTCTACTTTTGGCTCATGTTATTTCGCGCCCTCTCGTATTACTTCATCAGACTCTAGTTCGACAAAATCCGGACTACATTTCGTCGACTCGGCGAATATTCTGTCTGAACAGCTCGGCAAATACCGATCCAGACCGCAGCCAGAAACCCACCCCTGACGATAGACAGTAACTTATACCTACTGGATATTGACCATCTTCTGTGTGTACAAAACTCATAATTCATCGCAACCGTAGTTGGTTTTGTACACACACTCTTTCGTTAGCCTGACGAGCACATAGTAAGTACTGAGCCTAAAAACACTGCATGTGATAAGTTCGCAGGGTCACTCTCAATAAGCGGTACCATAAGCGCCGAGTCTAATAACATCACGATCGAGGGTGACGTTTCTTTGACACTTTCAGGTTCCAGGGTGTGTTTGTTTCATTGTTCGTCCGCATTTGTCTGCAACGATGTCTGGCCAGTGGCGCACTCCGCGATAATCCCTGACACATTCCAGGCCCGCTGCCCAGGAGACTCAAGACTGCCTCAGCATGAAGCGCAGCATCCATGAGGCTATCGAGTGGGATCTTCGGATTTCGTTAAACTCGTGCAGGCGCGAAGCTCGTGACTTTTAGGTGAGGGTCTTGGCACCCCTATCCTACCCGCACCAGGTGTTAGCTTCTAGCGTCTTCATTCCCATTCTTTTAAGCATAGCTCGTCAGAGTTGGCGTAAACTATCAGGGCCTCAGGCTTGCATTCGGTAGTATACATGCTGTGAGGCCGCAATAAATCAAGTCCAGGGCCAGGATGCGAACTACTTGCAAGTACGAAGACGTGATACTTATCTGAACGTCATACCAGATTCTTCATTACGGCAAAGGAATCATGCACAGGATGCCTATCTAGCTAATCGATACGATCTATCTCAGGCTCCCCCGAAGCATGGTTGACGCATGCGCGCGAACCACCGCACAGGATCCCCCCTGCTTGAAAAAATATTCTGGGATGGCGAAGTGTCCAAGGTCCTCCTGCACCTCGACGTTGTGCAGTCACATTTGCAATTTAAGTCGTGGCGCGTGTTTCATATCGCTCACGTATCTGGTGTGTGAATGTAGGCCAGCCTCATGACTGTGTATCAAGGCTCATGTGTTCATGCATGCACAGAAAGTGAGCCCCTGGGCCTAAACTGTGCGTTCGCTGTACTTATCAGATGTAGTAGCACACACGAGTCAGCTGCGCATGTTCATTTCAGCGACGGTTCCTACGCATAATTTATATGTTCACTATAAGTAATCAGATATAGTACGCCGTGATCAATCAGCATGTTAAGAAATTCAGCCACGGTGACTCACGCAGCACAGCATGCTTTTCATATTCGCGAATCATATCCTTTCTGAAACAAAACATGTCCAGAAAAAGAACGAGCTCCAACCTTCTCTTCGCACCGGACCTCGTGCGTGCAACTCGATGAAACTTCTTCGAAGTCCAGGTGACGCAAGCCATTATAATAATCTGTTTTATTATTCATACTTTGATGATCCTCCTGGCTATCCTGCCCATCAGGTGACCTCGTGCCCTCAACCCAATGAGCTTTTGTCACGTTCCTGAAAGCGCTTGCACAATCGCATGCGGCCACGTACGACCAGTACTAGTGCTGAGTGGATTCTTACCACTTGTGTTTCGCGCCCATTTTGCGATATAGCAAACCTGATTTCCTCAAATCGCCTAGTCGTTTGTGTGCCGCGCGTTTTGTCTTTCATCACCGATGTATTCGTGACCATCTCACTCCACGCCACAACCAGCTAATATGGTGTGCCTATTCCTGTCTCTGATCCCCGCCATGTCGGCCGGAGACTGGCTCTCAGCACAATGTGCTCGCGTCCCCGCACAACTCCCTTACCCCACACCTTCATCAATTGCCCGCACAAATGGCAAAAACCACGCACCATGATCACCCCGGTCCCCCACAGGTTCGCAAAGATGTCTCACCTGTCAAGCTGTCTCACGTCAGCACCTCCCGAGTCCATCCTCATAAACCTATATACATCAAATAGCCAAAATACCTCTGTCTATCAGATCGGTCAATCTTGCCAAAAGACCGAGATAGACGTGCAAGATCGCAGAAAAGACTAAATTATACGCGGTGTCAGGTTCGGATTCACTAACTTCTTCCCCGCACCGGATGTTGTGTCGTGGTTCTGCCTACATTACACCCGTGCCGCCGAGCTATAATTCCTGTTGGATCGGGTCATACGTCAGGCTCCTATATTTCCCTCTGCGTGCTAGTTTGTGCGTAAAATGAATCCAGACTGTCTATGATCCGAGAGACTGAAATTGGGGTCCTTGCACCTCGTCATCATCGGGCGACGGGCACACGACAATGTAGGAGGAGAATTATCATGACGGGTCACGATCGGAGTTGGTACGGCTAGTACGAGTTCCGGATCATCTGCATTCTGGACGAATATGTGAAACTTTGTTGTGTCCCTTCCCATGTCGACTTGTACGGTGCACCATGCCCTGCTCGTCTATGTACGGAATAAATCGAAACGTGCATTGACTGACAGACTGAGCTTGGACTGAACTGGACTGGACGAATTCTTGTGGCGTCAACTCCGTCCGACCGGAGCCCGGATATACTATCTCGAGTTTTCCCACCTGAACCGAGGAAAGAAAACCCCCGACAGACGAGTGCTATGTAATGGGAGTCGGAGGGATTCAGATGACGACGTGCGTCATTAATGTTAAATATTCTGCACAAGCGCCGTCACCGTGCACCGCAGAAATCGAGCTACTGTACCTCTCATTCATTCCCTTATCGTCTTTTCGTGCTTCGTGCTTAAGTTCATGCATCATATGGCAATCTCCTTCTTCACTGACAGCGAGAGAGTTATACTAGATATACTTATGAAGCGCGAAGTGCCTGTGGCTCCCATTCTTCTCATCCTGGCCACGTCACACACACGCCAAGGCAGTCTACACTAGTACTAGTACTTGCCTGACACGTCCACTTGCGTCGATCCGATCTGTGTTGTCCACTACGACCGAGACCGAGGTAACTTTCTCGTCACAGCCATCTCATTTTCTGTCTCACCAACTGTATGTAATTGCTGTAAGTCACTCGTAAAAAGAACCCATATCCTTTCAATGGAATAACGAACTCCCATGACGTTCAAATACCAATGCGATGTAATCATTTGTATGCTCATATGTAACATGCAGCTCTATCACCAAAAAAAATCCTTTCAAATCAGAAAGGGAGAAAAAAAAACAGCACATCAAAAAACCAAAACCGAAACCGAAACCGAGAACTGAGGGGGTATAAAACTATGTAAAATGCATTGCGAGACAATTCAGACATAAAGTCCATGATGAGGGATGACGTTGAAAGATGAGAAATGAGAACATGAACTAGGTAAAAAAAATTGAAAGAAAGATCAAGACGAGACGAGAGCAAGGCGACGACGGACGAGAAACAGAGCAAGCCTGTTACTCATTTTTGGCTCCGGCCCCCTCTCCCCTCGCACAGTTCGAGTGACGAGGCGAGACGAGCAGCGGGCTCTGGGCTCCGGTCGTGTGCTGTACGATTGTCACAATGAGCAACCGTGTTCTATTCCGGATGGGGATGGGACGAACCCTATGCACATGCTGACGCCGATTTGAAATGATGTTCGAGAGTAGAGATACAGAGGTTCATAGACGAGATACAGACGACTGATGAAGGAAGACAGAGATAGCGGAGGAGATGGAGATGGAGATGAAGTGGGGATACGAAGGACGAGAAGCACCGGGGGGTTCTCAAGCAAATCAAGCGGAGATGAAAGCTGAAATGACGCTCAGAGGCCCCACGGAATGACTATTACCCATCAGAACGAGGGACTGCGCACGGAGAACCGAATGGTATTCACCTTTTGAATACTAGAAACTTCGGCTTCATCTTCGGCGGCGAGGTCTGGACGCCCACGTCATTTCCAGCTGAAGCGGATGGCCTTGTTTCACCGGAATAAAAGTGCGCTAAAAATGATCGACCCAGGAGATGGCGATGGGGATGGCAAGGAGGGGATAGGAATACGATATCAACAATATGCGCGGGGGTTAAGATAATACTAATGACAGCTAGAACTGGATAGGATAGGCCGCGACGCGTGGGGAGAGTTGCAAGTGCGAAGCGTAATATGTACAAGCAGAGCAGATGAGCGGACAGCAAATTGAAAGAAGCTTGAGCGAGTGAAGGGTGGAGCGACAGAGCAAAGGCGAATATGTACAATGAAGGCACAGTCGGGGGCGGGTTCGAGAGTGCGGAGCCACGCGCAGTGGTGGGAAGGATGTGAGACAACGGTAGATCGGCATAAGCCGCCGAAGGGACGTCTCCCAAGTAGGCGCCAAGTCGCGATACTGCGCTCAACGGTCGCTGTCCTTGTGTACCAATTCCTTATGCCGGCTGATCTTCTCCACCCCAGCACCAAGCGACGTCTTGCGCTGATCCTGTAACAGGTTAGTAAGGGTAACACAGTCGCAAGATATACAGACGTACCTCAGTCTGCTCAATCTCGCTTTCGTCATCATCTTTGAGCGTATCGTCTTCCCCGTCTGTATCACTGCTGATCTCGCTTGTCGGGCTCTGGTCGTTCTTATCGGACTCGAGTCTTCCAATGGTGGTGCCCACCACGAGATCCTGGGTTTCTGGGGAGTGGGCGCCAAGTTGCCTAAGGTGAGACAGGTGATGACGGGTGTGCTTCGGGCTCAGTCTTACAGCCTGCGTAATATGTTTCTCCTGCTCATCTTCCGGAAGGGTATCTGTGGTGCTTGGGGGGGTAGTTGGTGCAGAAGACGCAGCCAAAGTAGATAAATCGGTATCTAGAGCAGAAGAACCGTCGGTGCTTGTGCAGCGCGAGTCCGTGTCGAGGGTGGGGCTGTCAAAGGAGGAGCGGTTGATCTCGCCACTGTGACGGGCTTCTGCGCTGGTATGCCTCGCTTGATCCTCTTTCTCTCTCGCTAGTCGTTCTCTCTCTTCTCTCCGCTTACGGACCCAACCCATGCCACTTCCGTCATCGTCCTCCACTGCTCTGGCAACGGTCTCCACAGAGACTCTCCCAACAGCGCCACGACCTCCACCGATGACGACTTTTTGGGTTTGAGTATGGGAGAGGAGGGCAGGAGTGCCTGTTGCAAGGACAGAATACTTTGAATCACTGCTGCCCTTGACGCTGCCCATACCACCGTAGCCCCATTCTACGAACTCTGGTTCGTCTCGGACGTTGGCAAAGGGGTTCGCATTTATAGAGTTGTTGCGCTTCGAGCCATAAACACGTCCGTTGAGCATGCGCATTCCAGATTTTTTTGGGACGGTGTGATGTGCTGTGGGGGAGGATGGAGGTGAGTTGACGAAGCTCTTTGGAGGCATTGCATGGCGACCACCGCCTGAACCTAGGGAATTGATAGAGGAACGTGATTTTATGTCAGGGGCGGTGGATGGACGCTTTGGTTCGCGGGCGGAAGAGACACGTGATAGAGAGGGACCAAGGTCAGGTGTACGAGGACGACGAAGGAAGCGATAGGTGCCTAGGGTAAGGACATCTTCGGTAGAGAAGCGTGGACTGGATGAGGGGGAGGGGGAGGGGTCAGATTGAGAGGAGAGGGAAGAGCGTTTGAAGATGTTTATTTGACGTAAAAAGGTTGACTTTGATTTTTGTTTCGAGATGGAGGTTATCGATGGACATGGAGTGAGTGAGGAGGGTGTAGGGACCGATTGGGGAGACTCTGTACGAGTTGGGATATCGATGATGGTCTCTGGTAGTGGTGCGAATCTAATACGACGCGTGGGGGTAGGAACACTTGCACTGCGGTAGATGTGCATGTCAGAGGATTCGGCACTGCTGACTGTTGACAAGGTTGAAGCAGGGTAGGATGGGAGGTGTTGGGACACCAGAGCCGGTGACTGGGCTGGCGAGTTGAGTAGAATGCTACCCCTGCGAGTCGTCATGGTTGGAAAGGGAGAAAGGGAGCAAGTTTGAAAGGCGGTCCTTTCAAGGGAGAATAAAAGGTGAATTCAATTACGAACTCGACTCTTCTATTTCACATTATAAAAGCTATCAGGGGTCCCTGTGGCTGTGACAAATAAGATCTAGATCTGATTACCCGTCTTGGCTATAGCGGCGAATTAGCTTCCGTTCAACCAACTGGTCCGCTCGTCGCTATCCCCTTACTTCTCCTCGATCCACCATGTAATCCGGTTCCGTTATTAGCTAGCATGATCCCATAATCCGCTACCTCACTAATCCTCCGTCCTATCGGTCTGTTCTTTCCTTCTCCTCATAACATCAGTGAGACTATACTCGTCATCATTACATCCTACTACAATTTCAAAATATTACCCTCAGCATCAATCGTACATCACACCGCCCTTTCTATCTTTGTCTCCCGCCTGTACTTATCTTCTCCATTTCTCCTGGTTACCCAACGCCAGCTCTTCGATTCCCGCCTTCTCTTCTTCTCCTTCCAAACATTTGATGCGTTGCTAACGGATGAATCTACATGTCCTTGACACCCCTGGTCCCGTTCTCCATTATCCCCTCACCGGCTCACATCAAATATGGCAATCCTACTTCGTGTCATACCCCACTCAGCTATTCAAATTCATCATAGGCACATCCCGCCACTTTCTGCCTTGGAATCTTGGCTGTGGCGTCATATGTAGATAACCTCCTATGTATATCATATGGAGGCGATGCCTCACCAACGCCTTTCCAAACTCTTATCGCTCCCTTTTTGCTCTTGGCGCATCTTGGCGAACCCTCATGACAAAGGACAAATAACTGCGCCTTGCATTGGTGCCCACATACTCGGAGCGTGAATGTCGCCCCACCACACCACTCTACTGGCTCCATCGGGCTCTTTCAGACGTCACCGCACGTTTGTTCTGAGTCGGCCTTCGCAGCGTCAATCAGCGTTCCACTTCCCCGCCGCGGCGCAAAAGAGCTACGTCCAATGAACCTAATCGTTTTTAGTGTGGTGATGACGTGCGACGTCGGTTCTGGCACTGGCACACCAAATTGATACTTTCCCCGTCCTGCCCAAAGCACACATGTTCTCAATCTCTTCTCCGTGCAATTGGAATAACACGCTGACAAACTCGCAAGTCTCCGATGCTTGTTCTTCCAGAACCTTATTTTTCAATGGTGTGAGCATGTGCCAGATCTGCGCCTCCTCGCTAATAAGCAATGTACTATGTTAATGTACTTGTCAGGCAGGATTCGCCCAGGCACACGCGACCACATCATCAACATCGCTTCTATTCTTCACGCATTCAAATTGTCACAGGGTATTTTTGGCAAACCTGAAATTGTGTTCGGCGATCTGAAGAACCGTCAGTCTGGCGAGTTCTAGGTCTTTCTTTGGGTCCAAGGTTCGGATTTATGCGTTGCGTGTTCCGTGGACTTGAACAAAAGCTGAATTCTCCATGTGGACTTTTCCGGCAAATTGTCCAACATGTGTCGGATTCAGTATTACAGGACAAGTCAGCTGAAGCCCCGGCGATCCCATGTATTCAGCGCTGGCCATGTTATGGGTGCCGGCCTGCCCCTCCCGCAATGCTGGCTACTCCCGGTCAATATGCACCGCCTCCCGTGGTGGCAACTCATATTACGCCATGTTTCACACCTCGACCTGTTTATCATTCGGTATGTGTACGTAGCACTTCAGTCTTATCTCTTAGACGAACCTGCATTCTGACATATATATGATATGACACGTCCGCCTTCAATACATACATAGCATCCCCACGGAGATAGTTTCAGCTTGGTAGATTACCGTTAACGTTGTCGCGAGCCTTCTCGACATAAAATTAACATTAATGAACCTTGAGCTTCAAGTTGGAAGCCCCCTTATCGCTCGGGAAGCATCTTCAAGGTGACACCTATAGGCTATTTTGAAACGTATGACTACTTGTAACATAATATCTATTGTTGACCGGTCAACAGCGACGAGCCTTAGCAAACTTGTTTACTTTCCGCGCGTATCGGTCGTTATATGTAGGCATCGGCGCACTGGCATCGTCTCCGAGTCGTCCGAACGATATGTCAGGAATCTACTTATAGCAACTTACAACACAGCGAAAGTAAGGCCCATCGATGAGTTTGAATTCCTCGTATCTCCTGAGTCCTCCTCGGAGGTCTCAATTCCAATTCCAAAACTGCTTATGCAGGGACTGCCACGCCTCAGCCTCTTCTATACTACCAACATCCTACACTCCACTCGTCCACTGATCGCTCTTTCAATTTAATTCTGGCAACTTACATTTTTCTTGGGAAGAACTTTCGCTCCCTGGCAGAATCTGCTTTACCAATCTACTTCCGCTTCTACTTTTATTTCTATGTATACATGCATACATATATATATGTTCAATGCACTTACTTTTTCAGATCGTCGAACGTGTGCATAACACAAGTTGTTACATTTTACTGTCTCAAGGCACCTCGCGGTGGGTACGACGTCGTTACGACATCTTTCCTGCGAAACGGCGATCCGCGATGAAATCTCAGATCTCAAATCTCAGGGTTCACTACTCGGAAAAAAAAGATGGTGTACTTATAAGCATGGCAACTGCCAACGTACACGCACATATACGCGTAACCGGCAGAGACCGCCGGAAGTCGCGAGTTTGTCAAATGCTGACAGAGGCTCATGAAGCGCCGAGTCGCTGACAGTGTAATACAATACGTACGGAACTGCTTACTACATGTTATACTTGGCAATAGTAATTAGAGTGCGTGCGTATCAGATAATCAGGTGTGCTTATAGGCCTATAGTTTGATGTGTTTACGATATGACAATTGACAGCGTCTACCAGCGTCCTCTGCTTGCGTCTGGAAGCTTAAGCGTGTTCCCGGGGGCCCAGCCTGAGTGAGAGGTCATTCATCAATCATTATGCATCGCCCTGACAAAAAGGCTTGGATTTTCATGTGAGGAGCGGTCGTACCTCGCTCCAGTTCTGAGGAGCCTCGGAGTAGCCCTTAATAATCATTTGACAGCGTACGCCGCATCCGAACGCAGCGCACCACCCATGGTGACGAGTTTTAGTAGTACATATCACTCCAAGGTGAGGTTGTCACTTCCAGCAGTTGGAGGAAGGAAGGAAAGAAGGAAAGAAGGAAAGAGCCAAGAAAGGGTCTGAAATCAGGATTCATGAATCATGAATCAAGGTTCAGGTATGACATGTATGACAGTTCCACTCCTGAGATCTAAGAAGAAGAGCCTGTCAAGTCTCCTACTTATGTAGCCAGCCACCAAGATGCGTTATCTCATCTCAATTCAAAGGGCGGCGTTTCAGGGGATGTTGCCAAAATTCGGTTGTGTCGTCAGAATACGCTCGCTACAGCAATATGCCTCGAGGCAAAGGGGGAATGAATTGAATTCAAGGTTGGATTGTATTCGCCTAGGACTCGGGAGCAAAAGACCTATGCAGTAGAGAAGGACTCTTCCCTAGATTACTCCTTTACGCCAATGTACTTATAGATATAGTGAGAATATACAGCGTACTGGAGTGCCAAGAAATACTTGGAACGAAAATCCATCAATCACTGTGTGAGGTGCTCTCTGACAGGGCGTAAGACAACGACTGAGCTCGAACCTCGTACTCTGTGGCCGTCGCTGGCTTTTAAGTGCACACTCGCACGCAGATGGTCTTTTAAGTGTCAATTCGCGGCTGCGACGGGACAATATAGACACCAATCTATGTCTGAGAGATAAACATATCAATGGCGGTGATCGGGGGTGATAGACAACAAGTTCTTGGCAGCCAAAACCTTCTCAGCCGTGCATTCTAGAAAAATGCCAAAGTTCAATATTGGGCTAGTGCCGTCGACCCCCAAACATTCGTTCATTGCCTACGCCTTGGCAAACGGAGTCGGTGACCAATTAAACACTCACATTCAAACCGATTGTACATAACAATTTCAGATATCGGCGACGAATGTGCGTCCGGGGTAACTAACCGACAGCGCATCGATATAGCGGGGTTCGATTTTATAGTTACAGCCATAGGTGCCCACATACTCCACATAACTTGAAGGCCATGTCATGAATAGGCCATCTCCACAAACCATGATCAAAGATTGATACATGTACCACTGCCCGACTCGCTATCAAATCTTGTAGATGGCACGAGATCAACAATATTGTCCTTGGTTGGCAACTTCGACAAAAAAAGTTCATACCTCTCCATCGGATCACCGGAATGGCAACTTGACATGGCCATTTGTTGCCAATCGTAGCTGTGTGGGTGAGCGCAGCACTATTTCCCCGAATGACGATGGTGTGAATGGCCCCTAATATGAACCCCTAGGGCAGGAGATTAACAGACTTAACTAGTGCCAGTAAAACCAAAGGGAACTTCTGAAACACGCTCAAACGGCCATCATGGTGGAACATACATACATGTAGTTCATTTCACAGGACTAGTGTGCCAAGCTTCGAAGGTCGGAACAAGTAAGGCGATTCCTGCTGTATCCGGGTATCTTTTCGTGGCCGTGATTGACGAGAACATGTGCCAGCATGATGTGCTTGAGTTGATGCTGGTAGAATGCACAAGCCCTTTGCTGTCACCGCCTGTCATGAACATGATCAGCAGACGCGCCTGATCTGATACATCGCAGAGCAAATATTTACAGACTGTGCGGACCGATCGGAGGTCGGGTGACTCTGGAGTCTGTACCTGAGCAACTTGAAAGACACCTCTTTTGTTCATGACGCATTGTAGACCCATGGTGGCGACATGGACAGATGCTCGAAATCTAATAGTAATAATTCGTTGCTAAACAGGTGGTGATCCAAAAAGCTGAATGCAGATTCCAGATATTATTATAGGGTGTTTTCGGGATGAACGACCTCGGCCTGTCGCGATCTGGACGGGGCCAAATTCTAGAATGTAGTCTGGGGCTTGGCCGCTGCCGCTGGCCATGGAGGTAGAACTTCCAAGGGAGCGATGAAAGACCGGCATTGGATAGCAGAAAGTGAAGGGATTTAACCAGCATGGCGTGGGTGCAAGTAACGACAGGCTTCGGCATTGAGCAGCTCGTGACTGACATCGACAGCTCGAAGCTCGTCACTCCCCTTCCCGATGCCAGCATGCTATACTCTTCTTTTAATTAATTATTAAGTTTGACCAGGCTTATATCGCCATTTGTTCTCCAGAGACAAGCGAGTTTTTCATATAGCTCGAATCAGAAACCAGAGTGAGCACTGGCCTCACGTCAACTGTTTTCTGCAATTCCTTCCTGAACGCGACCATCTTTATCCTTTATTCAAGCCTCCTAAAGTCCATGTCTAAGCAAGCCCACTAGTGCTGGAGAATTCCTATGTACATTCGCCCGGACCTAGCGGGCCTGCTTGAACTGGTAACCAGCATTGGTCGGGCGACTGGTAAAAAAATATCCCGAACAAATATTCCAAACGGTAAACTAGCTGTTGTTTTTTCGGTCCGTCGCTACTGTCTACCCAGCTGACGAAGTCGTGGAAGACAGTTCCTGGTGGTCTATACAGGAAATGTGCGTGACATTTGCGCTTCTGAGGCCTCGACCCGTCTCGGCTCGCCATAGCCAGACTTTTTGTTAGTATCTCGCACACCAAAAATGGTCTCTTGCTGATTGTTGTCGTTGTCTTCATTTCTACTGTCATGCGTCAACTTCTCCATTTCTCTCCCCTGGGCGATTGTGATAATACAGATACAGCCGTGTTCTTTCGCGGGAGCCGATGAAATACATATGACTACTTCCACATGGTACTGGTACACCGTTTCTCAGAGTCGAAGATGTGAGAAACCCTTGGTTGTGCATGAGAGTAATAAGTACTGAAAAAATTCCACCACATATGGATTCTCACCTGGTATGGTTTCATGGATCACGCGGCGGAGGCAATGAAGCATTCTGTGAGGTGGAGTCTGCTTCCATCAGTTGCGTAAGGTCTAGAGTCTTCGCCACCGCAGTAGTGGATTCTACCAGTGATCCAACTGTTAGGCTACCAGCGCTGCCATCATGTGTTGCTTTTGCGAGTAACTGCTTGCTAGCCCAGTCAAGATAACCCATCTTATTCACTTCCCACGGCCGTTTGCCAGGGTCTGCCAATGGCGATTGCGAGAAAGTAGCGACAGCTTCAGGTGTAAGAGGCGGAAGCGATGACACTGCTGAGAACATTGACCGGTACTGCTCTGGAAGGCCGGCGAGTTCATATACTTGCGGTGATTGAAGGAAGGAGAGCTGTTCTAGGCGACGTTCAGAGCGACGACGTTCTGCTGAAGACTTCCGAACTGCGCGAGTCAGGACACGCTTCAAGCGACGTTGCTGCACACCATTAGAACACGCGAGCTCAATGGCGGACTCGGAAACGTACAGCATCTATTTTCCTTCGCAACTCATCTATCTCTGTCATGAGCTCTGTTTCACGTTCTGGGGGGTAATCGAGATCAAGGTTCTCTTGGTGAGGGACCACGACGGGAAGATCGGCGGGAATGGCAAAGATGTTACGGAGTGACCATGCCTCGAAAAAATCAAAGGCAATGTCCGTATGCGACTCCAGGAGTGTCTGAAAAGCGACGAGACCCTGTTCCACTTCTTGCGTGCTATCCCAATCCTCTTTAACTCTTTCTTCTCGCACAGATGCCCAGCGAAACAGGAAGCCCTCTAAGGCATCGACGGTATTGGTGATGGCTTCATTGGCGTAATTTATAATGTCGTCGAGAATGAGCTGAGGGGAAAACTCAAGAATCTCGGGAAGTAATACTGAAGGCACTGTTGGTTGTTGTGCATTCATCGTGGTCGCGTCCAAGAGTCGCGTCCATCAATACCACGTGATCAGACACCTATCAGAGTGACCTGCCCTAAACGCGTAACTTACTCAGTGGATGTGCCGAGCGGCTTACTCAGCAAACGCGTCGTTTCGGCAACGGCAACCTACTTGAGACGACTGGCTGACAGTGAATAGTCACTATAGTCTACAGTCTAGACTGGTTAACATTCCACTTGCTAGCTTTGACCGTCACCGTTGAACGTTGAACTGATTGTACTTCACGATGTCTGCCGTTTTGCACGGCACCCGTCACCTTAGACAAGGCATCGGCGGGACCAAACATTACGCCCCTGGCGCTGGTCCTGCTCGGTCGCTTCATGTCTCAGCATTCGCACCACCACTGCGAACTCCCCAGCTGCCATCCACTGCTCAGCGGATTTTTACAAACTCTCGCAACCTTGTCTCCAGATTCTTCGCCCATTTAACTACTCCAGGACTTGTGCATCATGTGCCAGTTGCTGTTCCAGGTCGCTCGCTCGTCCGACCTGCTCATTTCCATTCAACTGCTCAGAGTGTTAAGTCCTCATACTCGCTCCCTGTGAGGAATGCGCTTTACCACCCCTTATCTGTGCCGCGTCTTCCTCGTCCACCTCCCATCCCCGGGCATGTCGCTAATGTCGGTCTCGGTACAGCTCGTTCATTCCATTCTGCCCGCCCCATATTCCAGAATGTCGTTGATAATGTCCCTATTGCCACCCGTGCACTTTGGGAGGCCGAATGGGAATTCAAGGCGAAAAAGAAGGAGGAGCTCAGGTTGCGCAAAGCTGAGAAGAGTATGACACCCCGAAAGACCAAGGAGATGCTCAAGCCAAAGCAGAAGCCCGTTGTCTATGAGACACCCGCCGAGGTCGACAGCTCTGAACTTGACTATTACTTGCCACAATCTGCTTTGCCGCAAGTGATGACATATCTTCAGGTGCCTCTTGCTCCTACCCCTACCGCTCGTCTGCCACTGTCTGCACAATCCGCCGCCGGAATTAGCGCGCTACATCCGCTTCTTCCTGTGTCTGATATTGCTGCTACGCATCGGATGCATCGCAACCACTCGCTTCGCGTGTCAACTCTATTTTCCCGTTTGGATGCTGCGGACGTGTGGGCTAATCCTGGCGTCAAGGTGGACGCCTACGCATTTGGTCCCGCCTCAGCAGATAGTCATTCAAGCGACAAACAGTGCACGGTACTCCGGGTCACATTTGCAGGCTGGACGGCTGCTCAAGTACGCAGTGTCATCGGAGAAAGTGGGCAAGGATGGTGTGACCTCCAAGAAGTTTACTCAGAAACCATGTCCAATTCCTCGCAGACGAGTGCAATCGATGACGAAAATGCTTCGTTCAGCCCCCAGTCCGTGGCTTCCAGTCTCGAGTTAGATTCGGCATCTGTATCAGAATTAGACTTCGATGCTGATGCCGAAGAGGATCCAGACATCGAGCTCGAGTTGGATGATTGGGACCTTGGGCCTGGGTTAACGCCGTCTCCAGACATTCAGGATCACTTCATTCTACCGAAGCTCGACTTCTCTTCCTCCTTTGCGCAGGTTGCGTCTCACACCCAGTCGCTGGCTCTACCGCCGGAAATCATTTTTTGCACAGCATCGGAGCTTGCCGCGGAGTCTGCCAATGTGTCGTCCCCCATCTCATTGTCTTCCCTCTCGCCCAACTCCCTGTCTGGTCAGGATATAGACACAGCATATCCATTCCCGCCTGTCACACAAAGTGAAATGGAGAGGTCATGGGTAGGGATTGGCATGGGACTGAGCTCCTCGTTTACTGAGAGACTTGATGAGGTGATTTGTTGAAGATACACGAAGTACAAACCACTTTTTTCTGTTTTTATCGTCTCCCCCTGAAGTCTAGCTCTTCCAAATACACTGTACCATTTTGAAACTCGTTCACTGATTGAGAATGTACACAAGATTCGTAAAACAACTGAAAGTATCGCATACCAATGACTCCTCCATAAATACGTCAAATCCTGTGTAGACACACATCTAGTCTCCCTCTCAAGCAGACGAAGATCTTCACTACGGACATCACACGTAGGCTTCACAAGCACCTGCCCGCACATCTCTCGATCGGTTCGACACGTCATGGTCAGTGGATGATATATAAGTAGTCGACATTTCACGTAGTTTTGCGTTGACGTTGACATCTCGCTGTTCATACACTATCATGCCGGTCATCTCACTAACAACAAATGTTGAGGTTTGCTTTGACTATAGCCAAATGTTCTTCAAACTCGCAGTTGACAAAATCACATATAATTTGATTCTGAAGAGGCTACAAAGGCATTCGTTCGCGAATTTTCCAAGGTCAAGAATTTCATCTCGTAACTTACGTACCCAGATAACGCTCACCCCCTCGTACATGTTAGTTCTGCGCGACGACCATCGGCAAAGACGAGAAGATTTTCAATGTGAACTTCTTGCATAACCCCTACCTCGCTTTTGGTGGCACTTTCGATCCCGCTTTGATGCTACACGTGGTATGCTGAGTGGCTCTGAGCCCCTGACATCTTCCTGACCTGCAGACGAGATGAGCCTGCACAACGTAAACGCGGAAAATTCTCTAGTCTGGTCGAAGGCGTTTGCTGAATTCCTCCAAGAGAAACTTGGTGTGCCGTCCGAGCGAGGATACATGTGCGTTCGAAATCTTGACTCTGGGACGGCGATTTCATAACATGACACTTGTTCCAGGGCATTTGTTGATCCCGGAGCAGACTTTGCCGGGTGAGTCCTATAGCTGACAGTCGGGATGTGTTTTTGATACGATTCCTGATAGATTTAGAGGGACTACTATTGCAGAGTTTATGCGTGTCAATGCAGCGAAGTGAAGCAGTAGCGATTGTCACTGTATTTCTGAGGCATCGAAGCGGATCTATGTATAATATATTTGTGAAAACTGAAAGTAATGCAAATGAGTTTTGTGTTCGTGTTGGGACTGAACACTCGCATTGGCACTTGGGGAGTTATTTTGGGTTATGGACACTGGTCATCGATAAGACACGCTTGTTCTCCGACAAACTTGAAGATATCAAATATGTCGTCCGACGGATTGGTCCCTCGTGCCCCGCTTCAACCCCACAACAGACATGTCTTTCATGCCCCTCCGCGTATCATGAAAGGCATTCCGCGCTCAGGTTCGCTCGTTTGACGAAGTTTAGCGGTTTATGTCATTCGAGCAGGAATCCGCCGGGGCATGGTTCCCACCTGCGTGACGAGAAAAAGAGGGCCGGTAGGAATGGAGAAACCCCCAGACACTTTATGTTAGTCCTGCATCTGATGCGCTTTAGCAGAATGTAGGTAAAAATGAAAGTTATGAACAACGCCGACTAACATTATATTATTTACCTTCGATTGCTTCGAGCGCTGAAAGACAATGGTACGAGCTCCTATGCGGTTAGTTTTGTTCTCTAATGAATGAAATTACACTTAACAGGTATGCCATCCGTGCTAGTCACAATATATTGGGGAC
The DNA here is from genome assembly GCA_001658105.1 of Rhizopogon vinicolor AM-OR11-026. Classification (NCBI taxonomy): domain Eukaryota; kingdom Fungi; phylum Basidiomycota; class Agaricomycetes; order Boletales; family Rhizopogonaceae; genus Rhizopogon; species Rhizopogon vinicolor. The sequence continues at coordinate 47,287 of KV448169.1, read as the reverse complement.
GCCAATATTAGCGCAGCGTCACCCCGCGCCGCCACCGCATGCCAGTCAACATAACTTCGCGAAGCACATCAGACTCTCCAGAACGTTCTGATCTCGACCTAGTCGCATTCAAGCAAAGTTAAATTCCGTCAGATAAATGAATTTATTTCATGCCGTACTGCACTATCTGCTTTACGAAGGGGCAGATAGTGTCGGTAAACTTATCTTTGTAGCTTGATGGGTTGTGGCCATTTTAGTCCGCGGAACACATTCCAATAATGCTGTCATTTACGTTCAGCAGCCCTGTCAGTCGTATGCTTCACTGTCTTGATACCTGGATCGCTCGAAAACCCATGTCGTGAAGAGAGTCACGACATGAGCGTGATTGCCAGGGCCATCCGGACGTTTTGAAAGTCAAAGCACTATTACTCATCTAGATCCCTGGGAGAAATAAACCTTGACTGATCAGATAACACATGGAATGAAGATCGAGCTGCGGCTGCGCACGATCTCGCTAGGGTTCAGCTATTTTTACCTCCTAGAGTTTACAGAAGCGAATTGGAGGTCTGAAATAGACTGCAATACGGCATGTACGTTCAGAAAGACGCGTGCCTTTTATCGGGTCCTGTGATTATTCAAAAATTAGAGCTTCATTAAGTACCTGCAGATCGGATGTAGCTGTCCACGTTTTTGGCATAGTCAAGGGCCGACTCATCTGTGGTACGTTGCTTTGAGATGTGTCGACAGGCTCACTGAAGTGGCATGCACTAGAGATGTAGAATACTCAAGGTGCGCGGTGTTTCGTGCTCCCGTTTTGTACCAAGCTGTACCACGAGCTACTGTGGACATTAAAGCGTTAAATGCATACGAGGCGAAGGGCGAATATCGAACCAGCGCGTCAAACCGCACAACCTGCAAATGCGTTCGATCCTAAAATCCTGACACAAGAGGTTGGTACGGTCCGTTCCAATAGTGCATATTAAACGGTAAGATCTAGTCCATCAGTCTAACGAAGTAGGAATGCTACCGACCTACGATTACCATCAGCAGTAACCAATACAATGTATCGATAGCCTCTTACTATGATTCCTGTCATGACTGGTCCATGTCCTCTTGTTCAGGCTCCTGCAAAATAATCTGCTCCAGCTTCTCCAATGGCTGAACATCTCCTCTGTTCGAGGAAGCTTTCCCAGATTTTGTTGCCGATACTTTCGTAGAATTGCTTATCGTCTTTGGCTCCCCCTGGTCCCCTACCCGAATGACGACGTTCATTGTAGACTTGACCCTCGTTTTGAATTCCTTATCGTTGGGACCACCACTATCTTCATCACCGCTTTCATCGAGCATCTGGTCAACAACGTCCACACTTCCCGTCTGCACCTCGACGACCAAGTCGCCTGGTACTATCTGAGGAAGGGAACCGACCAACAGCACAAGATGTGGGATAGCAGCACCCATCGCGCTCAATCGAATCTCTTTGAACCCATCTTCGACGATCAGAGCCTTACATCGCCGCAGATACGCCGCGAGCTTGGTACGCCGCGTGATGCAGATGTTGTTCTTGCCTTCCTTGTGCAAAGAGCGCGGTGCGGTAGCAGGGGCGGATGGTGCAACAGTCGGGAATGGACGCGGTGGGGCAAGTTTGCGTATTCTGGGACGGGAATGATCATCGGGGGCTGCTGGTTGGGAGGTGGATGCAGAGGTCTCGGCTGTCGATGGCCCTGACACTTGTCCGCTAGTCTCCTTATCTTCCTTGGTCTTCTGTACTTTTGGAATGGGTTTTGTAGCAGCGGTTCCGGTATTTAACTTGACTCTTTTCCTCTCAACGTCGGTAGCAGGGACATTGTTCTTGCGCTTTCCGGTTGCGTTGCTCATGACGCAGTAAGGTGGCGCGCTTCCGGCTGAGTCGACTCGAAGTCAGTGAAAGCAGCCTACCCTAAATCTGGCACAGGCCGGTAAAAACTTTGACACTGCAATTCAAAATTATAAGGGAATCGGGACAGAGAAAGGTGTTCTCCTCCACACTTGTCTTCTTCCTTTGCTATACCTCTAGCGATAGAAAAAACGCCTAGAAGAACAATCTTTTCATCATGAGTCAAGATGTCGCAGAGCAGAACATTCAGATGTGGAAAGTTAAGAAGCTCATCAAGAGCTTAGACGCTGCACGAGGGTATGTCTTCACCATCTCACTGAATCAACAGCGATCGGCGCTGATCGCGTCATGGATAGAGCGGGAACCTCGATGATCAGTTTGATCATCCCTCCCAAGGTATGCCGATCTCAGTGCCCCTCTTGCTCACCCGCTCATCTTAGTCCACCTGTTACAGGATCAGATATCTCGTGCCTCAGCTATGTTAACGCAGGAGTATGGTACTGCAAGCAACATCAAGTCCCGGGTGAACAGATTGTCCGTCCTTGCAGCCATCACCAGTACCCAGCAACGCCTTAAGTTGTACAACCGAGTCCCGCCGAACGGTCTCGTCCTTTTCGTGGGCACCATCCTCACCGATGAAGGTAAGGAGAAGAAGGTCTCATTCGACTTTGAACCTCACAAGCCGATCAATACGTAAGCATATCGTCTCATGCATGACCTCGATCTTACCATGCTCGATTCAGGTCGCTTTACCTCTGTGATAACAAATTTCACACTGAAGCACTATCTGAACTTCTTGAGTCTGACTCTCGCTTTGGCTTCATCGTCATGGATGGTAGCGGTACCCTCTTCGGTACACTCTCAGGCAATACTCGCGATGTCGTACACAAATTCACCGTCGATCTCCCCAAGAAGCACGGTCGTGGTGGTCAATCTGCGCTACGTTTCTCCCGTCTGCGTGACGAAAAGCGCCACAACTATGTCCGAAAAGTCGCTGAGCTTGCTGTGCAACACTTCATCACAAATGACAAGGTTAATGTGACTGGACTTGTTCTCGCGGGAAGCGCCGACTTCAAGACAGAACTCAGTCAGAGTGACTTGTTTGATCCACGCTTGGGTGCAAAGGTGATCAAGGTTGTAGATGTGAGCTACGGCGGTGAGAATGGTTTCAACCAGGTCGGTTTAAATATTCCCGGACTAGTATTTCATTACTAAAGTTTATGCGCAGGCCATCGAGCTTGCGGCGGATGCGCTGGCAAACGTCAAATTCGTGCAGGAGAAGAGGCTTATTCAGAAGTACTTCGATGAAATCAGCCAGGACACGAACAAGTACTGCTTCGGTATCGATGATACGTTGAAATCGCTTGAACTCGGTGCCGTCGAGACCCTGATCGTGTGGGAGAACCTGGATACCACACGCCACATATTCCGCAATGCTGCAGGAGGTGAGGATGCTTACTGTCTCAACATGTTGGTTGATGTCTGATGGATATATCAGAGGAAATTGTCGTCCATGCAACCAAAGAGCAAGAGAAAGATCGCGAGCGATTCATAGACAAATCCACTGGTCTCGAAATGGAACACGCCACCGAACCGCAGCCTCTCCTTGAATGGTTCGCCGAAAAATACAAGGATTTCGGCGCAAATCTCGAGTTTGTGACCAACCGATCGCAAGAGGGCGCACAATTCGTAAAGGGATTCGGTGGGATAGGCGGGTTGCTTCGCTACAAAGTCGACCTGACGAACCTTGCGGCTCTTGATGAGGATGACGACGAGTTTTACAGTGATGATGATGATATCTGACGGTTTGGTTGGCTCTTCGGAGCCCCGTCCACTGATAGCACGCCGGGCGGGGCGGGGGTAGGGAAGGTAGGGGGGAACGGTATTGGATGGGACCGGCTTGCAGTTAGTGCATCCGGTCATCGGTCATCGGTTCAATATTCAATATTATGCACCAGTCACCTGGTCTAAAGGTTCGTTCATTTGACGACCTGAGGGAAGTTATGGCTAATACTTCCTCAGATAAAGCAGTACGTAGAGCGTATGAACTACTACATATGAGTCGGGGCATTGAGTGGTCCCAGTTGTTTGCCGATGAGTAGTCTTAACATGTGTAGTTGTATCACATTGTTCGTTTGAGCAATGCGTTTCTTTGTGTTGTGCAGCATGACTTCAGTTGAGTATTGTCTGTGACCACCTGGTCAAAGCGTTGACCGACGTAACGACGCGTGACGTCACATTCCACACTGTGGTGCGGTATTTATTGGCGGTTTGATGATGATAAAAACAGTATGACTATGCGCCGGATCGCCTTGGATCAGTAACTTCAAGCACATATTTCTTCACTTCCAACACCACATTCACATCGCATTCTGCTATAGCTATGCCTGGTGAGTTCAACTTCAGTGTATGCACCTAACAGCTCCCATTAACATGTGCGCGCAGGAAGAAAACGTGCTGCAGAAGATTCCACCGCTGAGAAGCGCGAGACGCGTAGTGCCAAGGTACCCAAAACAGAGGGTCAAAAGGGCGCGAAGAGCGCTGGTAGGAAGGGTAGAGCACGAGCGAAGGTCTGCATCTCGACATCATCTCAGCCCCTAACTCTCACTCAGTGTGCACCATGGCCAGACGTCGATGGGTGCTACTGCGTTCCGCTCACGGGCGCAACCCTTGCATGTTAACATCACACACACTGAGCCTCCCATTGAGATCGATGCCGCTGAGACTGATCCTGGGTTCTTGGGAGCTGTGTCGCTCCTTTCGACAAGTTTCACCACTGGGAGCTTCGGTTGGAAAGGGAGCAAGCGTATGACTGTAGATTTACCGAAATTGGAGGGCCAGGAGGAGGCAGAGAAAGTGCATGTTATGTTAACGTGAGTCTTCAATTCACAAATTGTTATTTTGTTCCCCGACTAACCCTTGGCTGACAAGGATCAACGCCACTGTCATTGGCAGCAAAGATGTTAAGGAGGACGAAGAGGGTGAAGAGGGTGAGAAAGCGGAAGAAACAACAGAAGCAAAAGAAGCTGAAGGAGAGAAGCCTGCCGATGAGCCTGCACAAGAGGGAGCTCCTGTTGCTGCTGCTGCTGCGGAGGAAGGCGAAACGGTGTCTTCATGAGTTTTAAAATTCTTATCTCCCCATTGATCGTTAAGGTGCTAGTTCCCAAGTTATATTTATTGTCTAGGCTCAAGCTTCATGTAAAATATTTGTATTCAACGATGCACGCACGCCTTTTTCTCATGTCAGTTCGACTTTCAAGTTGCACATGATGTCCTGATATGGTCCATGTGAACGTGTTGCATGTGCTACTAGCAGAAGAGCCTCGGAAGCCTCCATATAAATGACACAAGCTCGTTCTGAGTCCAAGTGGTAATCTGAAGTGTAGCACTAGCCAAATGGACCTCCCCGAGAAAGGTGGATTGCCTGGGCCACCGCCAACAACTACAAAGGGTATCGACACGTACTACACAATTCCCTATGGACAACAAGCGAAACGTCCTCGACATCGGCTACTATCAGTCGTGAAACTAGCTACGTGTGCCTGCTTTGCAACATGGATTTGTCGATTCGCCCTCCCCCGCCTTGTTACTCCACTCTCCTCCACCTTGAAACATTCTGGAGCCCTGCAGGATGATCCAGCATCCGAATTCGCAGATGACGACTTTCCTCTGCGCACACATGAACCCTGGGACATTTCTACGGACTTCCCCTACCCCCGCACACTGTCGTACCAGGTAACAGAAGGAACATGGCTACGGCTCGATGTGCATCCCGTGAGCGGGGACATCGTGTTTGACATGGCAGGGGATGTATATTGCTTGCCTGCTGATACGTATTTGGGAGCTGCTGAGCCATTAATATTGGGTGGGAGGACAGAAGCGGTTCCAGTGCTTATAGGTGTTCCACTTGATGCAGATCCGCGGTTCTCGCCTGCAGGCGACAGGCTTGCATTCAAAAGCGATGCGGGGCTCGGCATTGATAATCTATGGGTGATGCCCTGGGCAGCGGACGGATGCAAGGCCATGGACGTTCGCGCGCATGTCAATTCCTTCGAGCAGAATATCGACGAGGAGCTGCTCGTACAAGGAGTGAAGGAGACGCATGAGAGGAAACTGAGGAGATTGACAAGGGAGGGAAGGGCAGACGGTGAGTGTGCCCATCTGGGTGATTCGAGGTTGGATGCTTATGAACGTGTAGCGCAACGCATCACAAATGAGACGTACAACTGGGTGTCCGACCCACGCTGGCATCCCTCAGGGGATAAGGTCATTGCCACGAAATGGTACTTCTCTTCACGCTCTCTTGGGGCTGGCGAAGGTTGGGAGTTCCCTGTTCCTCCTGTCAATGCCAAGTCTCTAGTCGAGGTAGGTGCAGGGAAGCGTATCGTGTCAAAGCGCCTGCCTATAGGGTGGACAAAGGAGGACTACGTGGAGCAGCAGATTGGACACGAACAGTTCATATGGGCGGGCGATGATACACTTATTTATGCTGGTAATGTGAAGGATGTTGATGGGACATATACGTATTCCAAGGGTGCGTTGGCTTCTGCTATTTTGTCAATGCACCATATACTTCTGTCTCATGATGTGCCTGCAGATGTCCACAAGGGTACCTACTCGATATTCCGGCGCAACTTGACGACGGGCGTGGATGAGACACTTGTTGATGCGTTCCCCGGTGGTGCAAGCCGTCCTACACTCTCCCGCGATGGACGCACCCTTGCGTTCGTGCGCCGTGTGAGGGACAAGGAAGCACTCGTGCTCAAGTGAGTGGTGTGTTTTAGACACATGTACTTGGCTTAACTACCACTCCTTCAACAGAGATCTCAACACGGGCACCCTGCACCATATCTGGCACGGCCTGACCTATGACCTCTCGACAATCTATGCGCCAATGGGCACCTACCCGGCCTTTGCATTCACACCCTCTTCGTCCTCACCAGGCATTGTCATATGGGCTGCCGGGCAGATCTGGCATGTCCCACTGGCACGCAATGCAGAGGGAGAACTCGTCGCAGCGAGCAAAGCCACCAACAACTCAGACCTCACGCCAAAGGTGATTCCATTTACGGCAAACATCTCGAAGAAGCTCGCGGAAACGCGGCATGTGAGGACTGATGTGCGCGAGTTCGAATCAGGCCCGCAGCGCGTACGTGCATTTACACAACTCGCGTTGGATGAGGCAGGCGACCGTGCGGTATTTGCTGGCGCAGGCCAGACGTGGGTGCAGGTGCTAGGGGACTCCTTCATCAACCCCACTACCTTAGACCCCATGAATGATGAAAATTTCGTGGGGAATTCAAAGCCTGCCCGTCGTATTCCTCACCTGCACCCCTCCGCAGGTTACTACTCTCCCTCTTTAGTTCCTGGTTCCTCCTTCGCTTTGCACGCACGCTGGGACAATTTGAATTTCTCGTCTCTTGAACTGGCAGATTTAGAGAGCGGACAAGTGTGGGAAGTCACCGGACTCCCCAAGGGGCGATGGTTTGGCGCCGTTGTAAGTGGAACTGTTGAAAACAACGCGCGGACGGTGGTGCTAGTGAAGACAGGTGGGGATCTGTTGACCGGTAATGTGGTGGCTACTGCGCAAACTGGAGTCTGGGTCGGGGAGATCACACTTCCGTCCCTCTCTCTTTCCCTGTCCACAGGCCTGGTGGAACTGAACAACCTGCGCTATGTCCCGAGTAGTATTGATCCCTCCGATGTCGTCAAGCTGTCATTCGTGGACGGAGAGGCTAGTGAAGTCCTAGTGCAGCAATCTGACAGCGTCCTTCGGGTCTCGTTGCGCGACGGTGTTGCACAGGTGGTAGCTCGGGGGAAAGGAACGAGCGAGATGATTTTCTCTCCATCTGGATCAGTACTCTCTAGATTCTCAAGAAGTAACCAAGCAGCAGGAGGTGCGGCGTTTGTCAGTCTCTTCCATGTACATTATGTGCCGCCTTCCTCGGTGGACTCTGAGAAGGAAATGTGGGCTAAGCCTGGGAAGGCACCTAAGAATTTGGCGCGGCTGAGCGGGGACGGTGGGCATGATGTCGTGTTTAGTGGGGATGGCAGTCTGATCGGGTGGTTCCTTGGTGCGTTCGTTCTCATTCTCCGAAATTCTTCTTATCGAGTTCCATTCTGACATACTTAACTGCCACATGAATTAGGTCCATACCTCCATACCCTCCCACTCTCTCGCCTTGCCTCGTGCTCGAGTGCAATCGAAACTGACTCTTCTACCTTTGGGATTGACTGCGTCCGGGGATTACTCGATGTGACGGCAGTGGATGTTACTTATATTCCTGATATGGAACGGTTGTCCAGCGAGGCACGCAAATCGATAGCGGACGGAGCACAGAGATCAATGAAAGAACATGCAGTACGGAGTAACGCAGAGGTGGTCGTCATCCGCAATGCGACCATATTGAGCATGGAAAACGGCAGTCTCACGCAGGATTTGAGGGAAGGCGCCAGCGTTGTGATCCGGAGCGGAGTTGTGGAGGCTGTTGGCGGCGCTGGTGTTGGTGAGGGACTGAGTGAGGCCTTTATCATCGATGCAGAGGGCGGTAGGTGGTCGTCTGCGATCATTTCAGAGGGTAAGGAGAGCTAATGTTGCGTAACGCGTAGGATACGTCGTCCCAGGTTTCATCGATGCGCATGCGCATTGGAGCGGCACAGAAGACAAGTACCCTGCGACGTCGTGGGAGATGCAGGCGTTCCTTGCGTACGGCGTGACTACATTACACAAGTCCGTGATTTTTATTTGCGAAAATATTCACCACTTTACTTAGAGCCTATAGCCCAAGTCTACATAACTCTCTTGGCTATGTCGAGCGCGGACGTATTGAGTCGGGACTCATGGCTGGCCCGCGGCTCTTTCAGACTGGTATGGTCATTTATGGCGCATCTCAGTATCAAATCCATCAGGACATCGCGAGCATACGTGAGGCACGTGAAGCGCTTATCAGGATTAAAGCTGAGGCCGGAAATGCGAGCTGGAGCTATAAGAATTACAATTTACCGACGAGGGCTGCGAGGCAACGATTATTGACAGCTGCACGTGAAGTGGGAATGATATGCGTACCCGAAGGCGTCAGTATACTTCTGTTCGTATGGGTGGCTACTGACTGCGGATATAGGGGATGAACTATGATTGGGATTTGACGTACATTATGGACGGTAAGTGCCTGATTCTGAGCCTTGAGTGGTTGTTAATTTGGACTAGGGATGACCACGATCGAGCACAATATTCCGGTGTCGATGCTCTACGATGATATCCTCACACTCTATGCTCAGAGCGGGACTGGATCTACTCCAACGCATATTGTCGATTATGGAGGCGTGTTCGGAGAGCAATATCTTTGGGCAACAGAGGACATTCCGAACGACCCCAAGTACGTCTTCCTTCATTGTATGCTAAGTCGCTCATTATCACACTCAGACTCCGCACGCACGTACGGCACGACATCCTCGAAGGGCTCTCGGAAAGCACAAGTCGGCCGTTCAATTGTACGGCTTCATGTGAATTCATGTCTGGAGATGACTCACGGTTAATTTCTTCCTTCCAGCGTTGGCACTATGGAATGTTTCTGCATCTGTTGCGAACATGGTCGGCCGAGGGCTGCGCGCTCATATTGGGGCGCATGGTGAGCCACCACTTGGACTCATGTACCACCAGGAGATGTTCTACGCCAAAGCAGGCGGGCTAAGCAATTATGAGGTCTGTCTCCCCCATCACTACACTTGTTTATAGAGTCTGATCTGACCTGAACTCGGTATGGTAGGTGATTCGCGCAGCAACCGCTGACGCTGCAATCACTTTTGGTCTCTTCGACAGCCTTGGGTCCGTCTCAGAGGGCAAACTTGCGGACCTCGTCGTCTTCCCGCCAGGTTTTGATCTGTTGCAGGATGATATTCGCCACACGCGGAATATCAGGTATGTGATTCGTGGTGGGCGGATATGGGATGCGGAGACGATGGCGGAGGTATGGCCCATCAAAAGGAAGCAAGTGCTTCCGCCGTTCAATGCAGAATAGGCGACTTCGTAGTGGAACTCGAGTTTTATGTGAAAGCAGTGATAAATTTTACATGTTCATTCTTGCTGAAGGTGTCCACAGAAAATCTATAATCAGCTATTACCCAGCCCTCACCTGCAGCAGGTCTCAAGTTTACGCCAACCTACGAATGTGCTGGTTCCAACGGATTCAGGTAAACAGTCTCAGCTAAGAGTACTTTAACCGAAATAAACATAGCCGTAATCCCCCAACACATCACAAAAGGTCGTGCCTTCCCTGCTAATATGTAGGGTTGCTGTTAAATTCTGCAAGTATGTAACCTTAGAGGCTATGTCTACATAGCATCGTAGTCAACTGAGCCACCATCCTCATGGCGTGAAGGTCATGTTAACAGCCAATATGCTGTGTCCTTTGAAATCCTGCATGTATGACCTTGGCTGCTTCTAGTATCGTCAATTGACATTCTTACATCAGGGAAGCTCCACTTCTCCAATGCAACTAACACACTATATCATCCTTCTCGCGCGTGGGGCTGGTGTTAGCCACTGGCAGCCATCATGATGAAGTCGTTTATTATCGGTAGAGATTTCGGCTCGGACGCAACAAGTAGGCGAAAGCAGTATAAATTCAACGCAGTTGAGTTCCAAGATCCTCATAGTGACATGGCACCCATCCTTCTGGGAAAAGGCTGCTGGACCTGCTGCGTTGTAGCGATTGAATTTGTACCGAATTATACATAGTGTCTCCGACCAACAAGTCACCTATGGTTTTTCGAGAGCTACACAGTTCGGGTCAGACTGCCTCTAGTCCGACTAAATGGGATCGCAAGGCAGCACATTATTTGAAGTGTTGACACCAGCTTTCGGACATCTACGTTAAATTTTCTTTTTTGGATTATCAAATTCGAGGAGCGTTCCTTGTTGCGTCGCTTTTTGACCAAATATCTGAGTGTCTCACCACGTAGCGTGCTTTGTGTTCATTAGCGCTACAGACCTTGTGGATATTCTGAAAACATCACTGACACGAAATCCTCAATTCCGCTGACTTATTGCCGCCAGCGCAAATCCGAGCCTCTGATTTGACTGTGCTGCTGGTTGTTGCCCGGTCTGTAAGGATCACGCATGGAACAGCAGCCCTCTTGCGCAACATAATCTGCATTTCCCCTGTGCTTTCATATGTTCATATAGCACTTGTTGGACTTACTATATTGCCTTCACACACCTCACTCGATCGCACTTTTCGTTGATATGAGATTTCTTAATACTCACAGCCATGACTGAACCGTAGTAGTGTCAGATAGTACCATGAATCCCGTTCAATTCGCATTACTCGCCATCCTCGCCGCTGTCGCTGCGGTAAAGGCAGCTCCTAGTGATACAGACCATGTCTGCTTGCCTGCGTAGTCCTATGACGAACCTTCATGCGACGAAGAAAGTGAAGTCGTCCTTTTCGGCGATTGCTAGACATGCTGAAGCTTGGTGCTGCAGTAAATAGCAATTAAATTTGTACCGATCATGCATCGTGTCTACGAATATTTGCAAGTTAGAGCTAAACAGTTCGACTGAGATTAGTTTTATTAGACCCTATGGGTGCCTCTAGTCCAATCGATGGAATCGTAAGTCGGCGCATATTGAGGTATTGTCAAGTGATTCAAACGTTAAACTCTTCGACTATCAAGTTCGAAGAGTGTTCCTGTCGAAACACCCTTTCGAGCAAATCCTTGATTATCTCACCACGTAGCGGTTACTTCATGTTGTGTTTATGTATCCATTGGCGCTATAGACCTCGAGGACATGATCAAACGCGAGATCTTTATGATGCAAATTAAATGTGTCGCACGTCCCCAATTCTGCTAGCATCCACTTGCCTTGTTGTTGCCGACTACATGTCAAATTCAAATTCAGAGTCCGAGTCGTCTTTCTTCTTCCGTCCCCGAATATTCTTCGGTGCTCGAGCATTCGTGCTCGCTGCAGCAGACCGCATGCGTGATGATGGATCATCATCATCTTCCTCAGAGTCTTCGTCGCTATGCGATCTCTGCTCGCCGAGCGGCCCATGTAATGGAGGATTTAGGGCGCCACATAGAAGTAGAAGCGCCTCGAGTTCTGCGATAATTGAATATGCGACAAGTATCATAAGAGTTGATCGGGCTTGCCTTCAAGCTGCCTTTCACGATCAGCGCCCCATGCGATGAGTTGATTCCGTATTTCCCCCTTCCGGTATATGATCAACATGGGAATCCGAGAATCTGGGAGGTCTGCGATGCATTTGTTGCCCACGATCGACACGAATTTCGAGTGTGGATATCGACTTGCTAGACTTCGTATATGTTCAAACGTTCTGTCGCTCCGAGGAATTCTTGTGATTTATCCAAATGAATGCCTGATGTGCCAGAGCAGAGGTGGGAACTGACCCATCCTTGTACAAGAAACAGATCACACCCGTGCCTTTCTCTTCTTCTTCTTCATCGTCGTTATCATTGATCTTACTAGCCTCTGTGACTTCCCTAGTATAATCATCGCGTCCGATAGGATAGACTCTTCCGAAGCGGGCGCGTTTCTGATGGAGTCGTTCCTGAGCTACTCGCTGCCTTCTGTGTGCTTCGATACTGCGTCCCAGATCTTCATCTGTAACATCTTCGCCGAGTTCTCTGAGCTCTTCTGGAGTGAGATCGTCGAGTATGTCTTGTAGTTTTGGAGAACTCGGAGGTGAAGGGATGGGGGGTGTTGTTTCTTTGGGAGGGATGATGCCGTACTGGCGGAGGGCGTCGTTGCTGAGGAAGACTGGTAGGCCAGTGTGTAGGACATTGGAGAATGTGGACTCACAATTCTGTATCTTCGTTTGGATTGACGGCCATGTTGAAGAATTGCAGAAGCTGGCTGTTTGAACTTTGCTGGTTACATTTTCTCCCGTTGCTAATCGCTGCGGCTGATCGCAGTGATTCGCTCTGAATTTCCTAAACTGTACCATCACCAACTAGGCGACTTCTGTCATCGTCCCGGCCTGTATGCTTAATATGCCGAGTAGTCGTTAATCTGTCCTTCTTCCAAGTCCAATGACCATCACTCAAGACTCCTCCATCCAATCAGTCAACGAAACAATCCTCCCTAGAAAATATCAAGAAGAGATTTTTCAACGCGCTCAGCAATGTAACATCATCGCAGCGCTTGACACTGGGAGTGGAAAGACCTTCATCAGCATCTTGCTCATCAAATGGATCGTACTCCAAGAAAGCGCGCAGGATAAAGTCATCGTTTTCCTCGTGCCCAAGGTTGCGCTCGTCGAACAACAGGCGAACTTCATCGCGCTCCACACTCCTTTGCGAGTTAAGAAGTTCCATGGTTCTCTTGATCTCGACCTTACAGATCGTGCCAACTGGAGGACGGCATTCGAGAAGTCTGATGTCGTGGTCATGACTGGTGTGTTGTACCTCTTCCGACGTCTTATCAATTTTTTGATCTATCGTGTTACCAGCGCAAATATTTTTGAACATACTCACTCACTCCCACTGGAGCATCGATAAGGTATCTAGTTGCTATCCTTTTGATCTGAGCTTTCTTACGCACAAGGCAGGTTTCTCTTCTCATCTTTGACGAATGTCATCATACCAGGAAAAATCACGCATATAACGGCATCATGCGTGAATATTTCCAAACTCCATCACTTCAGCGCCCAAAGGTGTTTGGCATGACTGCCTCTCCAATTTGGAATACCAGAGATGCTCAGGGATCTCTCATGACACTCGAGAAGAACCTTGACGCTACCGTCATCGCAGTTCGTGAGCATATTTCTGAGCTCCTTCAGAACTCCCCTCGTCCCCTTGAGGTACTCTACCCTCTCAGTTCTAGAGCCTAAGACCTGACAAACAAACACTTTCGCAGATCATCAAGCAGTATTACCCCCCACCTGGCAACTACATATACCTATATCCTAACCTGTGGGACTGTGTCTCATTATTTTGCTCTTCTGACGTTGCTATTCCGTGGGAGAAGCTTCAGATGAAGTATCATGTCACCCGAAACAGCCTTGGTCCATATTGTGCAGACCTCTATCTATACCACGATATCAAAGCACGAATATCCCAGATCATCCATGACCTAGAAGCATCAATCAAAGACAGACCACGAATTAATTATGACGACGATGCATACCCCGGCATGGACGTCGACGAATCTTCAGAGATCAATATCGTCATCCCTCCCGACCTTGAACAAATCGACTTCATTCTCTGTGAATTTCAGTCTTTCTTTGAAGACGACTCTGTTCCTCCTGCCGTACCAATAACCGTACCGCTTGCTTGGTGCTCGCCAAAAGTCAAAGCACTCACAGAGGTGTTACTCGAGCATTGTTCGCCCACTTTTCAGGGAATTGTATTTGTAGAGCAACGGCAAGTAGCGGCTTGTCTAGCAAAGATCCTTTCGTGCATACCAGAGCTTCGAGGGAGTATTCGATGTGCTGAGCTTGTTGGGCATGGTGGCGGACACGGGCATCGCGGTAAGCACGCCGCCACTGCCAATGTGAAGGGCATGGGTCTCGCACGTCAGCAGGACGTCGTGAAGGCTTTCCGTGATCGTACTTTGAACTTGCGTACGTCGCATCTCTAACCGTCGAATTGTTAATCTAAGGCGTACGGCGCAGTTGTAGCAACGTCAGTTGCTGAGGAAGGTCTTGACTTTCCAGTAAGGGTCTTTATCTTATTGGCGTGCACAGCTGATTCTCTTTCAGGCTTGCGATCTTGTCATTCGTTTCGACCCGCTACATCATATGGTTGGGTACGTACAATCACGCGGCCGAGCACGCACCAAAACCTCCACCTTCGTCATCATGGTGCAGGAAGGCCACATGGCGCACATTAATCGTTACAGGGTGTTTGTTGATAGCGAGCCCGAGCTCAAGCGCGTTTATCAGAGCCGAGAAAACCCTCCTCGGCCAGTCTCACCAATATCTTCTGAATCGGAAGAAGGTGAGGTCGAGGAAGAGGATCCAAATGACTTGGCCGCCCGCGAGCGCTATATAGTGCCTTCAACGGGGGCTGTGCTCACATATGGCTCCGCTATCAGCTTGCTGAACTACCTTTGTTCCCTCATCCCTCATGATCCTTTCACACCCATTCCCGTCCCAAAGTACACTGGTGACTATGCCGTCGTGCTTGAGCTACCATCTAGTCTTCCTCTTCCCATCGACAAATTAATCTTCCGCGGGCCGCTCCGGTATTCCAAGCGAGAAGCCCGGCGCGCAGTAGCATTTTTAGCTGTCAAGGAACTGCACAAGCTCGGGGTATTCGATGACTACTTACTTCCGTCAGCTGGCTCCAAAGGTAGGGGCTTGGAGGATGCTGATGGAAAGGAAATTGCGGATGTGAGTGATGTGCCCGACACCTTAGATGTCCTGGTACGAGATCCTTGGGCTCTTGGGTCACGGCTGAGGATGCACGTCATTTCCATGGATGGCGTTGACGTTGCGGGACTCGTCACTGGCACGGAGCTACCAGCACTGGAGATCATGAGCGAAGGCTGTCTTGTCACGTTGCGCTGCACTGACGAGTTCGTATTTGACGAGGACTCGGAATGGGAGAAGTTGCAGATGCTTACAGAGTATACTAAAATGGGCATCTGGATCTCCATCACTGGCCGACCTGTCACTCTCCCTCTTACTTGTTTTCTTGTTCCATTGACTCCTCACAACTGCATCAACTTTGAGGAGGTGGAGCGTGTTGTCAGAGAGCCTCAAGGAACTTACGATTGGTCTTCTGTGACTGAAGATGATTATCACCGCACTCTGATCATGAACAGCAATCAGTATGGACGAATAATGGTTCTGCGCAATATACGTCACGACTTGACGGCACTATCCGTACCGCCACCTGGTGCCCGTGAGTCTTCCTGCTCCACCTACGAAGAATTCTTCGTACAGAGATGGACCAGGAAGACTCGCGAAGCGGTCGTTCCAACGGACTGCCCATTGGTTGAAGCCACTTACCTTCCGCGCCATCCTTCTGGCTTGTATCGGCCCATGCACCGCTTACAGGACATTGACAAATACAAGCGTCACTTGGCACTACCAGGAGTGCTTGTCCCTCAAGGGGCATGTCGGCGCATGCATTTCTCGGAGGGCGTGTACCGTGCATTCTTCTTCCTTCCGCAGATATGCCGCCGCGCTACAGACCTATTCCGTGCTCAACAAGTGCGCTTTCAGTTAGGGTTACCTGCCATTGCGCCCGAGCTACTCATTGAAGCGTCAACTTTGCCCACGACAAGTACAACGTGGAATAACCAGCGTTTGGAAACACTGGGAGACTCCGTTCTCAAGCTTGCGACAACTGTTCATGCCATGAACAAGTACCCCCACCGGCATGAGGGCCAGCTCTCTCAGCTACGTCAAAACAGTGTATCGAATCGGACTCTACTGGCAAGGGCAATAGATATTGGACTTGAGAGGTACCTCACCTCGGAGGGCCAGACTCTCCACGTGTGGCGCTATACCGTTGCAGAAGACGGTGACCACCTGGATCCTTTCGATTTTGCAAGACGGCAGGTTCGTCGAGCATATCCTCGTAGAAGCTTACAGGACTGTATGGAGGCTACGTTAGGCGCCGCCTTTCTGTATGGAGGGATAGATATGGCTCTCCGCGTGGGAGATGCCCTTGGGATGAGCGTTGGTGGCGCTATCCCTTGGCCGCTGCGATACTCTCGTCCGCCAGAATCATCGCTGGTGCCGCCTCTTTTTTCTGACCTTCAAGTCACCCTCGGGTACGAATTCCACCGCGGCAATCTTCTGGTTGAAGCTGCCACCCATCCTTCTTTCGCACCTACTGGTGGATCTTCGTATCAGCGACTGGAATTCTTGGGTGATGGTGAGCGAAACTCAATCCTTCTGAGTCACTCGCTGATGTTTCGCTAAGCTGTCATTGATCTTGTCGTCATGCGGTATCTGTTCAACAAGTTCCCTGAAGCCACTTCGGGTCAGCTGTCGGCTGCTCGTTCTCGAGCGGTGTGTGGGCCGACACTAGCGTCTATTGCTGTCAAACGGCTTGGCCTTCACAAACATCTACTCATCAACAATGTCGAACTAAGCACCGCGATCGCGAGACACGTTCCTTTGCTCATGTCTCTCTCTCCTGAGGACACCATCCGCAGGGGATGGAAGTACGACCCGCCAAAAGCGCTGAGCGACGTCTTGGAGAGCATTGTTGGGGCCGTCTTCGTAGATACCCGTTTCGACTTTGAGAAAACGGCGGTCATAGTCGAAGCAGTGGTCATTGACGTGCTAGAAGTCCTGACGACGGATCTACCTCGAGATCCTGTGTCTGAGTTGATGATCTGGGCGGCTGCAGCGGGATGTAGGCGGATATCCTTCAAGTGAGTATCCCGGGATAATATAATGTTGAATGTTCTCATGTCCCGTTCCTTTTATAGAAAGACACAAAGCAACCCAGATATTCGGCGAAATGATAGTATTTCGGTGATCGTGCACGACGTAGTCGTCGTCGGCCCTATTACGGCTACGAACCTCTCTTTGTCGAAAGGCCTTGCAGCGGAACGCGCGCGCAATGTCTTGGCTGATCCGACGTTTGACAAGTGCCTCCAAAAGTTGTGCGATTGCATGCACGAGTTAGCCGCTATCGTCCCGGAAGAGACCGAAGAGGGCGCCGACGTCGATCTGGTGGTTCCATCGAGCCACACTGATGAGACTGAGGAGGGCTTTGCTGCCATTGCCAAGCAGAAACTGCAGGACGGAGTCATTGAAGCTTCTCAGGAGTGTGATGAGCTTGAAGTTTATTTAGAGGATATGGATCTGGAGGATATTGATGCAGGAGAATGATTGGCAAGTCGGATAACTTTTGTTCTTCCTTCTTGGTTCGTCTATGGTGATGGCTAACGTACGGATCCGAAGAGGGTTCCCAGCTTGTGCGGAATCAATTGGAGATTCGTTTCCGCCCGGGGGTGGTCTCTGCATCCGGAACCAGACAACGTTACCAATGTGTTGATGCTTCGCAGTTTCGTGTACATGTGAAAGGATGAATTGCTGCATATAAACCACCCTCTGTATTCCCAGCTCTCAGGTGTTACAAATCATATATGTTACATGTGCTATGATCCTGAGCCTCCCTCCCCCCCGGACGCACCCTCAGCTGAACCCGGACGTTCCATGAATCTGTAGACGGGAGAGGGGAATGATCAAGCATACTAATACAACGCCTTCGATGATCCGTGCGACCAGGCCCTTCCAGCTCGGAACAACCACTATCTCTGGGTCATTCACGCACACCCTTCATGTACTACGATCCTGACGTGACCCTCAGCGACTCGACCCGAACTGTTCACATGTTCAGGAAGCCAATAACAGTGATTCCGATGCTCTGCGATAATATTTTTGATGTCGACGATCGCGATGAACAGCGAAACGCCATATAAGATTACTCTGAACCTACAGTCAGTTTAGTAGTACAGGCCAATTGCGAGCATGACGAAGTAAGAAGAGGGAAGAGTATACATAAATGCAAGGGTCTTCATAAACTCAGTATTGGCGCCCTTGAGTTTAAGCACAGCGAAAGATGCCCGCATCTTCATTAGGAATGATACCTGGAGGTGATAAGTAAGTTCACAGCGGCTAGAGCATAAACTGGAAGTGAACTCACAGCGTTTACTACCTTCTAAACACAGGTTCCCCCCTGTGCCTAATATCGGAAGCAGTGGCCCAGCGATGTCGGCTCGTCATAGACTGTAGCCATACCTTCAAGTTGACCATACTAACTGCACCCACTGGAGCTGATGTATCAGTCACCAGTTTAGCAACCAATGTCCCAATCTCGCTGACCACCCCATTTTCCCATTTTCGACATCATCCTCAGACAGCCATTCTTTGCACTTGCAGAGGCAACCATCGTGTACCAGCACACAGGAACGGTGGACCTCGAGGTCTCCTACCCTGGGGACCCCTGGCATTGACAAAGACATATGTCCCCAGTCCCAAGCCCTTGGGACACGGACACCCAGCCAGGACCTAACTGCCCTCCCCGCACTACGCATCGCGTGAATGGCCTTATCGATGCCACTGAGCCCATCGACGACAGTGAGGACTGGGGACGTATGTATTTGCCAATGCCAGGGGTCCCCAGGGTAGGAGGCCTCGAGGTCCACTGTTCCTGTGTGCTGGTACATGATGGTGGCCTCTGCAAGTGCAAAGAATGGCTGTCTGAGGATGATGTCAAAAATGGGGTGGTCAAGAATGTAGAACTAGACCACGAAGGTGAGGCCGTTGAGCGAGATTGGGACATTAGTTGCCAAACTGGTGACTGATACATCGGCTCCAGTGGATGCAGTTAATATGGTCAAGGTATGGTTACAGTCTATGGCGAGCCAACAACTGCTTCCGATACTAGGCACAGCGGCGAACCTGTGTTTAGCAGGCAGTAAACAGCGTCCACGCCGTTCACTGCCACTGACAGAGCAAAAGTGGAGGCATATCCTCCCGCAACAGTGCAAGCGCCACGAGTCGGTACCTTACCGTTCATCAGGAGGGCGAGCGAACGAGATACGGAGTTGTATCCTGAGTGGGAGGACTGGTAGACTGCAGGCGAAAGGAGTACACATGGGTCCAAGACTTGCGTTATATGGGAAATGGGGGTTGCTAGGGCAGGCGAGTGATGGGGGTACATGAGCAAAGGCGTGCTCGATCAATTAGAAAGGTTCGAGACCAGGTACATCTCGATCAGGGGTTGTGCCACCGGGATGCCAGAGGGTTGCTGGAGATGACTGGCACATAGGAGAAGCTGGTGGAGATCTGCTGTCTCCGTGTCCTCTTCATCAACATTTCTATCCTCTGTTGGGTCTTCTGGGTCAGGCACTTGGGCGTCTTTAAGGGCTTGGAGTTGTTCCAGAGAGATATCAATGAAGTCGGCGAGGTTGGGGAGAGGGAGATTTTTGCGAGCCAAGTAGGGAATAACACAGTATGTGGCTGTTGGTCGATCAAGTACTGAGCCATCTAATTCTGCCAAAATATATGCACCCCCCTTGTTTCTGGCAAGTACAATAAGGGGGCCCAGAGAGTAGCGAGTGAGGGGAGAGGATTGGTTAGGGGGTGAATAGAGGCAAAGCAGGGGCCTCGTGCATACGCGAATGAGGTGAGATGCAGTGAGGGACGCAGGACGCAATGAGGAAGAGACGAGGATGCAATGGGACTCAGTGAGGACACTGTGGAAACACTGTAAAGTATCGCAGTTAGTAGAAACACAGGTAAGACAGCTAGTAATCGATAAGAACAGGTGGTGCCCAAGTTGAGCAACCTAATGACTTGATATTGACTTATTCAACTCGAGGAGACAGGAAACTCTTAATCTCAGACAGTGGACAGGGACGCAAAGTGAATTCTAGGTATACTAAGTTGCCTGTGACATTATACAAATAGTGAAGGGATAAGCAATAAAGAAGAATGGAAAGAGAAAACAGACTAAGGCACAAGTGACTCGCATCCCGAGATCTACCGTTGGGCAGACGTTGTTCCTAGTGACTGTAGACATTTGACAGAATGTCTGACGGACGTCCGGTCGAATCGTGCCGAGATATGGAGAAGGGAGGGTCAAATTGAGTCTGGGAGAGGGTGTTACGAGCTGTGGCACTAGTGTATGGATAGGGGAGGAAAGAGACGGTCTTCGAGGTTGGTGGACAGGAATGGGTGGCGTTCAGCTCAAAAGCCACGTGACAGAACAGACATGTGACAGCAAGAACGAGGCGAGCAAGCAAGGAGTGAAGAGTCGAGACTGGTTGAAAATGCCAAAATGGCAGGTATAGAGCATCTGGGGGGCTTAGCATGGTATGAGGCTCATCAGCATTCACTGTTGTTCAGAGCTCTGGGCTACATGGGGGACATGGCCACAGGAGTTACCTGTAATGAACGAGCCCGCTAGCGGACGATTGAAGAGTCCACCATAACATAAAGTGACTGTTAAGACACAGAAAATCGAGTGAAATCCAAAACTTCGAGTGCCTTTGCTACATACTAAGCCGTGAAGTGTTCGTCAATTATGGCTTATGTATCCTCTTCGACGAGTGTAAGAAATGCTTCTTCATCTGTGTCCTTAGTCTGACAGGTCAGAAGTAAGTCAAATAGCAACCATATGAGAAGTAACCAAACAATGTTGATGCTGAAGAATGTCGTTGCATAACAAGACTACAACACAGCAGTAGACGACAAAGAGGGGATGGTGTGCGGTATAGTAGAAACGTCTCACGGACAAACGGCGGCAAACATACCACATTCAGATCAAGCCAACATATCACATTTGTGACTTGTCTGCCCGGTGTCACCCCAGAGGTCTCTCACGGACCGTAATAATATTTGTATCAAATGTTTTGATTAGGTTACGGCCGTTTGGTGGTGTAGCTTAATGGACGCTGCACGTGACAGAACTCGATCAAATATTGTACAAACAGAACAAAACAAGCGGCTGCGAGTTCGGTTTTCGCAGTGTCGACTGGCGAATCTGGTCTTTGCTCTCATTTATTGTTGAATACGCGCTCGAATCCAAATACCATGGGGGACGATTACCCTACCTTGTTCCGTGCGCATGGACATAAACTGTAATGACTCTGTTTTACTGACCACGGTCAACAGGTTCGGAACAGATGAGCTTGGTGCAGCTCTATATCCCAACCGAAGTTGCCCATGACACAGTCGCGGGGCTCGGTGGGCTGGGCAATGTACAGTTCAAAGACGTACGTCCGCTTTGTTTAACTGATGGTATTCTCTTGATTGTTAGTACAGTTAAATCCCACTGTCAATCCTTTTCAACGCTCCTTCGTTGGTGAGATACGGAGAACGGAAGAAATGGCTCGACGTGTTCGGTTTTTTGAATCTCAGATTCAGAAGGAAAGGGATGTAGTTCCTATCCGTCCTCTCGATGACTCAGCACCGTTGGTCACTGTGGGACCCAGTGCTGCGCATAATATTGACGAGCTTGATGTCACACTTGCTGAGCATGAGACGCGGCTCGTGCAGATGAACGAGAGCTACAAGACTTTGAGTGAGCGCACCAGAGAGCTGTTGGAGGCCCGTCATGTTCTGCGCGAGACAGCTGTCTTCTTCGAGAAGGCAAGTCTGGTCGATTGATGGATGTGTTCATGGCAAACTTACTTGCGGCATGTAGGCTGAGACTCAGCAGACTGATATTAGGACTTCTTTCGATGATAGCTCTGCCCCTCTTCTGCAACATGACGACCGGGAACAGCAGTACTCATCCACTTTGCAGTTTGACCTCGAGTACGTCGATGAATGTCCTTACCGCTGTTGTGCTGATGTGAGCATAGATTCGTTGCTGGCACCATTGACCGCGCCCGTATCTCGACGTTCGAGCGCGTTTTATGGCGTGTTCTGAGAGGCAATCTGTACATGAATCACACGGACATTGCAGAGCCCTTCATTGATCCCGGTACTGGCGCGGAGACGCGAAAGAATGTGTTCATAATTTTCGCACATGGTGATGCCTTACTTGCCAAGATTAGAAAGGTGGCAGAGTCGATGGGTGCAACACTCTATCCGATCGACCCCAACGCCGACAAACGCTCAGACTCTCTGCGCGAGGTTACCGATCGCTTGGAGGACCTGCAGACTGTGTTGTACAACACAGGCTTAAGCAGACGCAGTGCACTAGTCACAATCGGAGAGAACCTGGCCAGGTGGCAGGATGTTGTCCGCAAGGAGAAGGCGATTTATGAGACGATGAACCTTTTCAACTACGATGTCAGGAGGAAGACACTTGTCGCTGAGGGTTGGTGCCCAACAAGGGACATGACCATGATTCAGGTGGCACTTCGTCACGCCACGGTACGACAACCACATGTGAAAGACTGAACTTATCACTCACGTACCTCATTGCAGGAGGAATCTGGTACGAGTATTGTTCCTATCTTGCACGAGTTGCGCACGAACAAGACGCCACCAACCTTCACTCGCACGAACAAGTTCACTGAGGGCTTCCAGACCATTATGGATGCTTATGGTATCGCAACCTATCAAGAAGTCAACCCTGGTCTGTTTGCTATCATTACGTTCCCCTTCTTGTTCGCCGTGATGTTTGGTGATATCGGGCATGGATTGATCCTCTTCTTTGCCGCGTTGTATATGATTTTCAAGGAGAAGCAATGGGCGAGAGAAGAACTCGATGAGGTTGGTAATATTTTTGATGGTACCTGTAAGATCTAACATTAATGGTTGTCCTTCCTAGATTCTCGGCCAGTTCTTTTAGTAAGTACGAAGGTAACTAAATGAATACCCTTACTAATGTCAACCCAAGTGGTCGATATATCATTCTCCTCATGGGCACGTTCTCCGTCTACACTGGCCTCATGTACAACGACATCTTCTCTAAGAGCCTCCACATCTGGCATTCAGGGTGGGAGTTTCCACCATCAAATGGAATATCATTCGCAGTATCCACTGGTCACGTTTATCCCTTTGGGCTAGACCCTGCATGGCATGCTGCGGACAATGGGCTCGTGTTTACAAATTCATACAAGATGAAGATGGCGATCGTGCTTGGTGTTATTCATGTGCGTTCTCCACAGGGGGCAGCTGGATCGTTGCGCTCAAACAATCACATTTTTTTCAGATGACATTTGCCCTTTGCCTGCAGCTCCCAAATCACATCAAGTTCAAACGCCCTCTTGACATTTATGCCAACTTCATCCCCCAAATGATCTTCTTACAATCAATCTTCGGCTATCTGGCCTTATGTATCCTTTACAAGTGGTCGATTGATTGGTCCACCCGATCGACGGACCCACCCTCACTATTGAACATGCTGATTGCGATGTTTCTAACACCAGGGACAGTGGAGCCACAGCTATATTCCGGACAAGGGTTCGTTCAGGTTGTGCTCCTTTTACTCGCCCTTGTCTGCGTGCCTTGGATGTTGTGTACCAAACCTTACTTCCAATGGAAGGAGATGCAAAATATCCGGGGTCAAGGGTACGTTGGACTTGGTCACCGTAATGGTGCACCCCGGGAGAGTACAGATGAGGTTTTGGAAATTGAGGAAGAAGGTAATGGTCGTGTTATTGTAGAGGAGATGGAGGAAGAGCATGTACGTTATGATCCAGGCAGATAGGGGAGGTGTGGTGATACTGATTCATATCTACAGGAGCAGCACGACTTCAGTGAGGTGGTCATCCATCAGATTATCCACACCATCGAATTCTGCCTTGGCTGTATCTCACATACTGCATCTTACCTCCGGCTGTGGGCCCTCTCATTGGCTCATGCCCAGTTGTCTGAAGTGCTGTGGTCAATGACACTCGAAAAAGTTCTGGGACTTTCAGGTGTCTTCGGCATTATTGCCCTCGTAATCACGGGGACATTCTGGTTCATATCGACAGTCTTCATTTTGTGCATCATGGAGGTGCGTGTTGCAAACGTGCGATCAGGCGTGTCGATGCTGACGGCTCCTTTACCTTGGTGAAATGTTGCCATTTAAAAAAAATAGGGTCTCTCGGCATTTTTACATGCACTCCGTCTGCACTGGGTTGAAGCGAACAGCAAACACTACCAAGGGGAGGGTTATGTACGTGGCACTGTTTCATCAAATTCCAGTGCTCAACGTGTGGTGCGCATGCTGATGTGCTTTAATTTTTCAAATCACAGGCATTCACCCCGCTGAGTTTTGCTAAGCTGGAGGAGAAGGAGTAATGCACTATGCTGTCCTCTTTTATGTTGTCGATATCGAACAGCAATAGAACGTTTGTATTGATCTAAAATTGCGGGGTAAATACCGTAAGATACGCCCCGCGCCGAGCGGCGGTGCATGATTAAGATCAGCGAGCTGGTCGGGGCTATGATAGTTGATTGGCCGGACGGTGGGGTGAGATTATCAGTAATTTTTCGAACTCCGCCGAGGCTGTTACCTTATATCATCTAGCCGGTGCCCGTTATCGTTTTTCTTCACTTCCCCTCTTACTTTTTCTTGCTCTTCTTGTTTCTGTATAGAGGTCGGTCACCATCCTCCAACATGCTCTTTCCGCTGCTGACCGTTTTTCAGGCAATTTGCCACCAGTAGACCTAGAGAGTCATCTGTAGCCTTTGTTTGCTTAATCGCACTTAGAAGAAAACCTTACTTCCAACGTCTCCACTAAAGGTTCGTTCGACATCTTATCTGTCTTCTCTCTGCTTATAGCCGATTAGTCACTAGAAATGCCTGCTGTTACCGCTACCGCCCCTGTTACTCCTTCTCCCGCCTCTCTTAAGGGCCCTGTTGACGGTCAAGTTGACGTCGCAGCCCTCTTTGTCGCTGACAAAGCTACTCGCGATGCAGCTGCAAAGGCTTTGGCTTCGGCAGTTCAAAATGATGGCCCTGCTGCCATTGCCGCTGTTGGCTTCAGTGAAGCCGCAGTTAAAGCTCTTGCTGACAAAAAATCCGCTGCTGCTCGTGAGGGTGCAGCCGACGCTGTAGCCACCCTTGCCAAGGCGGGTGCTACCAAGGCCCTGGAGCCGACTTTCGTCGAATCCGGCCTTTACGCCGCTCTCATTGAGGGTTTTGCTGACAAGATGCCTGCTCCTCGTAACGCAGCCGTTGAAGCAGTTAGGGAGTTCGTTGCTACCATGAACCCCTGGGCTACCGCTCTTATTCTTCCCGCTCTTCTTCACCAAATTAAAACTGCCGGTAAATGGCAGATCAAGACTGGCGCGCTCGTCGTTCTCAACCAGCTCGTGGTTTCTGCACCCCTTCAAACTGCTCGTCTGATGCCTGACATCGTCCCAATTCTTGCCGAGGCTATCTGGGATACCAAGGCAGACGTGAAGAAGGCTGCCCGCGATTCTCTTACCAAGGCTACTGCTTTGGTCTCGAACAAGGATATTGAACGTTTTATCCCAGCCCTTATCAAGGCTCTCATCAACCCTGTTGAAGAGGTCCCGAATACCATCCAGCTCCTCTCGGCTACCACATTCGTTACTGAAGTAGATTCTGCTACACTTTCCCTCATGGTTCCCCTCCTGTCTCGTGGTCTCTTAGAGAAGCTCACTGCCACAAAGCGTAAAGTTGCAGTGTAAGTACCTATTTTTCCTTTATCGGGATGCAGATCTCATTTCATAAATAGTATTGTCGACAACATGGCCAAGCTCGTGGACTCCCCTGTCACTGTCCGTCCATTCTTGCCCAGCCTCCTCCCTGGCTTGATTAAGGTTGCGTCCAACATCGGTGACCCTGAAGCTCGTAGCGTTGTTGGCAAAGCCATTGCCACTCTTCGCCAAGTCGGCGAAGTTCCTGAAGAAAGCGATGGTACTGACCTCCCTGCTCTGAAGGTGGCAGAGGCGTCGCAACTTACCTCCTCCCTCGCCGCCATCTACAAGAAGGCCGGCGGTGCTGCTCCCTCCGCCACCGATGCTTCTACCGTCTACGTCTCCCGTCTTGCTGCCAACCTCGTTAACGTCAAGAACTTTGACGTTCCTGAGTGGGATACGCTTGCTCCCTACCTGGGCTTCGTAGCCTCCACCCCTGACCCTGTCACCATTGCAAGGGAATGGGTTGTTCGCTCTGCCAGCGACGATATTGAGGATGATGTAGCCCTCGATGACGAGGAGGAAGGCGAGGACTTGTGTAACTGCCAGTTCTCCCTTGCCTATGGTGCCAAGATTCTCTTGAACACTGCTACCCTCCGCCTCAAGCGTGGCCACCGTTATGGTCTCTGCGGTAAGAACGGTACGGGCAAGTCAACCCTCATGCGCGCCATCACCAATGGTCAGGTTGAGGGCTTCCCTTCCCCTGACGAGGTTCGCACCTTCTATGTCGAGCACGACATCGATGGCAGTGAGGCCGACACGTCGGTCCTTCAATTCATCCTTTCTGATTCGCGCATTCTTGCTGACGAGGCTGAGGTTATCGAAACCCTCGGTTCCGTCGGCTTCAACGATGAGCGTCAGCAGCACGCCATTGGCAGCTTGTCAGGTGGATGGAAGATGAAGCTTGCCCTCGCTCGAGCCATGCTCTTCAAGGCTGACATCCTTCTCCTTGATGAGCCTACCAACCACTTGGACGTTGTCAACGTTGCTTGGCTCGAGAACTACCTTGTCGGCTTGAAGACTTGTACCTCCATCATTGTCTCCCACGATTCCAGCTTCCTCAACAACACGATCACCGACGTCCTCCACCTTAACCGCTTCAAGGTTAAGAGATACCGCGGTAACCTCGAGGCCTTCGTCAAGGCCGTCCCTGAGGCGAAATCTTACTACACCCTGGAGGCCGCTGAGGACTACAAGTTCAAGCTCCCTGACCCACCTTTGCTCGAGGGTGTCAAGACTAAGGAGAAGAGTTTACTCAAGATGCGCAAGGTCGGCTTCCAGTACCCCACGCAAGTGGTCCAGCAACTTTACGACATCAATCTCCAAGTCTCGCTTTCGTCTCGTGTTGCCGTCCTTGGTCCCAACGGTTCCGGCAAGTCCACCCTAGTCAAGCTCCTCATTGGTGACATGGAACCCAACAAGGGTGGTGAAATTTGGAAGCACCCTAACTTGGTCATCGGTTACGTTGCTCAGCACGCCTTCCACCACATTGACCACCACCTCGACAAGACTCCTCTGGAGTACATGCTCTGGCGTTACCAGACTGGTGAGGATTTGGAAGAGATGCAGAAGGCCAGTCGTCAAATCACCGAGGCTGAGGCACAAAAGATGAAGGACGGTTCGCTCTACGTTCACGAGGACGGTTCCAAGAGAATTATCGACGAGATCGTTGCGCGCAAGAAGTTGAAGCAGTCCTACGAGTACGATGTTTCTTTCAAGAACATGAGCTCTTCGGAGAATGTGTGGATGCCTCGTGACGAGCTCATCAAGCGTGGTTATGAGAAGGTGTGTACCGTTGACTTTATACTTTTGTATTATTGACGACGTTGTCTGTAGAAAGTGCTCGAGGTAGATACCCGCGAGGCCCAGCGCCTCGGTCTCTTGCGCCCTCTCGTCCGCCGGGAGATTGAGAAGCACTTTGCTGACTTCGGTCTCGAGCCTGAGTTCGTTTCGCACAACAGCATGAGGGGTCTTTCTGGTGGTCAAAAGGTTAAGATCGTCCTCGGCGCCGCTACCTGGCGCCGACCCCACGTCATTTGCTTGGACGAGCCGACTAGTATGTGCACCGATTGTTTTCTTCCTATCTTTTACTAACATCCCACACAGACTACCTCGATCGTGAGTCGCTTGCTGCGCTCATCGAGGCCTTGAAGGTCTTTGAGGGTGGTGTGCTCGTCATTACACACAACAGGGACTTCTCTGAGTCCCTCTGTCACGAGGTTTGGGCCATGCGCGATGGCCACCTCGAGGCTTCTGGCCACAACTGGGTCGAGGGTCAGGGTTCAGGTCCTCGCATTGATAAGAACGACGGTGAGGAGGAAGTTCAATATGATGCCATGGGCAACAAGATCGACAACAAGAAGCAAAAGAAGCTTACGTCTGCTGAGCAACGCAAGGTTAGTTTCCTCTGTTTGTTTCGGTCCGAATTTTACTCACCGATTATTATTCAGCTTAAGAAGGAGCGCATAGCTCGCAGGAAGAGAGGTGAAGATGTCACTGACGATGAGCTTTAAGTTGTCGTTCCCGGCGCTGTTGACCTGTTCTTGTATGCTCTTCGTGATATATCCGCATTCTTGATATTTGTTGTTTTGTGTTACTATTACCCTCGGTCTGTTGTTTCTGTACCTTGTTCTCTATCATCGTATAATGGATTCATGGATATTATATGTCCTTACTTAGTATCGAATGAATGCTACGTATCTATACTCAGCGGTACACGGTTTGACTTGAATTCAAGACAAGAAGCGCCCGGTGACCGGTCCCGGTCATCGATCATCGCCGGTCATTAATTTATTGTTCGGTTCACGTGGTTGATGGAGGCTGTGACTCGGAAGCGCGCAGACCTGCGGCCGCAGAGAATCCAGTTCAGACGTGAACTCTGCCCTTGGTACTTACGCCATCCACGACTCATTCTCTTTACGACCTACGTTGAGATGCCCTACCTTAATGACCAAACATCCACTCTGTACACTAGAGACGCCGCCTCACAACTTACTCCGAATGCTACTCAGAGAACAACCTTGATCGTTGCGGGCTGCTATGTTATAATTATCGCTATTCTCTGGTGAGAGCCCTTAGGATCTGAAAGCCTACTTCGCGATGGTTTGTTGAACTTATTTTTTCCCTAGGCATGTCCCGGTGCTGAGTTGGATTAGTGCGTACTTCTTGTTATTCCTTCCTGCGGCGTCTTGATGTGTTCTACTGCGGCGAACAGTATATCCTTTCAAGTACGTACTCCTATAGATCCAAAATTCCATCTCCTTATATGGCATTGTAGACTGCTGACCGTGGGCTTCCATGAGGTAGGCTAGTCTCTGTCCTTGCCGCTGCCCAAGACGTAAAGCGCTAAGCCGTTTCCTAGATGAGCCATGCAATCGCTGGTATTCTGACTTGCGCCACCATCCACTCTGTTGAGCTTGATCGTTAGTCGCATCTTATTTATTTAACCGTCGAGCCCCTCCTTATTCTATTATCATTTGCTCAGCGGATGAAGGTGGTGAGACCCGCATGTCGGGAGGTGTACCTTGGATCACACTTCCGGCCGGATACCTTGGATCTTCACTCATTGGCGCTTGTCTCATTACATGTGGTTTTGACACCAATGCGAGCAAAGTAGCCTGTCTCGCTCTTGGTGCATTTTTCCTCTTCACCTTATGGTGGGCGCGCAGGAATGTATTGTGAGTTCTGCTTATGCACTGCTGTGGATAGACGAGAGCTGACGGGATTACACAGGACATGGGTGCTCATTCTTGGAATGTCTGGCTTGATCGTGCTGTTCTGGCTTGTGGCTGACAGTGTTGCATTGCGTTTCTTCGTGAATTGTTTTTTGTTTCCTTGTTCTTATTCCACACTAAACTTTTTAATAAGGTTCTGTTTATTGGCGTCATGTCGGATCTGTATGTCCTTTGGGACGTGATAGGCAAGTCTACGATCAAGAGTTTCATGTTTCACGCTAATGGGTCCTCTCAGACGATACCATCGAGCGAAAAGTAAACAGCTCCGATGCGTCCGCTTTCGCTCGGATTTGTGGCTGTTGCCCATCTAGAGGTAGATATTTCTGTCTCGGGTAAATATTCGCTAAACCCTTTTCAGTGTGGGGTGTCATCTGGCTCATAATTGCCTTCATGTTCTTTGCTGCTGGCGTCATTGTCGGGATAGTCGCATTCAAGGTTTTTAACTCCTCATTTCCTGCTAGTCAGTGTGCTGACAGGCAAATTATCTATTAGGAGTCTACCTCAGAACAGGAAGCGGAGAGCGCGCACTTCCTCCCTGCCCCTGGATCCAGTGATGCTGTGGCATCTGCACCAATATCGAGTGTCCTTGCCATGGTCGCTGCAGTCCTCTCGTGGAACCTGTTGTCAAGAATCTGAAATTCTTAGCTTGTCCGTTGGAATGACTGTAGATATAAGACGCTTTGATACCATCGCTTACTTGTAATTTTTTTTGGCTGTAGAACGATTTTATGTATTGCGGCGGTACGTTATGTGTCAATGCTATCTTGCTGCGGCCTTTCCGCCATTTTCCGGCGCCCAAGTTTCTTTGCACTACATTCTGACCATCATGTCAATGCCTCATCCTACTTGAAGGTGAGATCTGATACATAATGACCGCAAGACCATCCTCCTTGAATTAATCCCCTAGGGTCGGAGACGCGGTCTATCGTGTATATGTGGAAATATTCTTGGAGTGCTGGCACCCATCCTTTAAGCCGTTTCCGAAACAATTCAATGATCACTCGGCGCTTCGATGTGCTGCGTAAAACAAGGTGACATGATGAAGGTTGTCAGCAAATCATATGCCCCTATGTTTCTACTCAAAAAAGATAAATTTTCTGACTAGCCACCAAGATAAGCCCATAGCATGATGTTTACTGATCCGGGTACCATAGCATGAATTAGGGAGTATTTAAAATCCCCCGCCATTGCGAGCTGATGATGTTCGAAGGATCAAGCTGATTGGTCAGCCCAAGCCCCTATGATAAGTTCCGAGTTTCCGTAGTGACTCCTGAGGCCTAAGCCTAGCAGTACTCAACACCCGCTTCCTTGCGTCCAACTACAATGCCCTCCGACTTTTTTCGAGCGTCTCTACATTGATTCCAGACAATGTCACGGTAACAGCTCACAGTACCGGGACAACCCTTGCCATACAACACTCAGAAAGCCTAGAGCCCAAGGTCCCACCAGATGTTTCACCCTTTGAACTGGAGCCTATCCCTCCTGCGAAAGTAAACCTTGGTCGGCCGTTTGTATCCTGTTTCCCCTTTGAACGACGGATTACTGAATGTTGTCGCGTTGATCATTCAGCTCCAGGGCTTACCTGGAACTTGGTGACATCATCAAACGCATACCGAAGTTTACTTTCAAGTTGGACATTCACGCGTATGCTTATCAGTAGTATCTCACCCGTACCATTGGCTCATAACCACCGTTTTAATAGCGACGAAACCCCGAGCCGTTGGCTGCCAAAAATACACCCAAATGGTACTCGGTATTTTCATCTTCACATAGGAGACATGGTGTGTATAGCATATTTTCTTGTTGACTCAGTTGATTTTATTTCCTAGAGGGTCTTGACAGGTAATAATGTGGTTGACCCTGGCATCGCAACAGCACTGGAGGGGTGCGCTATGGCAGTGTATGCAGCTGCGAAACCTGCCCTCACCGTCGGAGAGCCTATCGAGCTTGTGCTTGAAATATTTCGCAGTGGCAACAAACGTAATGCAAAGGATAAGTGTGGCTACTATCTTGTCAACCATGAAGGGCAGTCAATCTTCTGGGCCCATGATTTTAATACAGGGGAACTTGGACAGTACCGTCTTGCAAGCAAGAGTCACATGAGTGAGCATTTTAGTCGATGTTTGCAATCAGTTGAAGGTTCAAGCTCTGCCAGTGTATGCACTTGAACGTGAATACTGGTGGGTGCTTCTTGGTAAGCGATTATCAGTCCTGCTTGGTATGGATTGATGATCTGACACTCCATTTTCTAGCTCCGAGTCATTAGAATGTATCTCTCACTTGAAAACAGGATGCATTGCGCTCGGTTTCCAAACGATCGTGCTCTTCCAGAGCGTGTCTTTGACAAGCTGAGGGACCTCGGTTACTATGTCCACATAGGTTAGAAGATTTTAGTCTTCAGAAATCATGCATCGTACTTAATCGTTGGCACAGTCCGACTCAATCGTGACAACCATGAACCGCACGCCATTTTTGATGATTTAAAGGGTAATTCTCGCATTTCACGTCAGAGTTGCCAATGTCTTGACATCAAGTAAAGATCGTGTTGGGGTTGTCAATGCTCATGGTGTTTGGGTAGCAGGTAGGTAAAGCACCATTATGCGATCAAAGTTAATAAACAGCTTTTGTTTAGCACGCCTTATGGCGCGATTTAGTGAGTGGTTTCCCTCTCTTGTACTCGTTTGCTAATCCAGACGCAAAGTTTATATAATAACATCTTCAAATTATTAGACATATGCACAATATTGTTGACAAAAGCCATATATCTCAAGTACAATAACCATCATGCGCAGGGGAACGAGTTCCCGATAGGCTGCGTGATGGGGTGAGTGTTTTTTTTTTGAACACGACGACGCACGCGTCACTGCTGCCCCATTCAACATCGACGTTTCCCATCCACAATGCATTTCTGATGTCTGATGTGGATGTACCTTTGAACGCAGGGCACCGGACCACCCCCGGCCCTCCAACTGAGCGGCAAACTTGTGCACCTCCTTGAGTATTTCCGATTCGCTCTGACGCAACTCTTCTGGTCAACCAAATGTTCGAAACCAGTTGGTTTGTATTGCTATGACTACTGCGCTCCCGTACCAGATGCGAGAACTTATCTACGTCAGGAGAACGTAGCCATGATCCTCCATCATGAACTCTGCGCTGCCCCTGGAAAGTCAGTTATTACACGTACCATAATGAATCATGACTCCCGTGTACTCGTCTGAATAAAACTTGAACTTAGGTTGGTCAAATTGGAAGTGGGTCGTATATTCCTCAATGGTGCCCTAGGATCACTTTTGTGTCTGGGTTCACAGCTGTTCAGTATGATTTAAGGTGTACATCTGGGTGCTACGGAAATACCCACTCTACGCAATCTAATGTCGACTATAAATTGATGATACAGTCCCGAGGTATAGCGCTTAGCGTTTACTTCAAGCTTGGAACGACAGATACTGTATATGGGCAGAGTTATGATACAATGCGAGCGATGTTACAATTTCGTAAATAAGTGTGAGATGGTTACTTGTAGCTACTTATTCTGTTTTAGAACCTAATATCCCCAGACAATTCAGCAGCATATGTGTATCTCATGTGGATTCCTAGCAGGGTATCCTCGTGATCAAGGTCTCCATGGTCCTTTCTTTCCACATGTTCATTTGCATCGAGTACACGTGCCGATGTGAATGGAGAAAATTCACCAGCCTGAGCTTGTTTATCGGTAAACTGGGGTGCCGGTGGCGGCTTTGCCCACTCAACATTCCTACCCCACAGCACGAAGAATTTAGCAATCTTCTCGTGCTGTCCAGAGGCGAGCAGGTATCCGTAGACTGCGCGCCATGCACTGTCCAACGCACCGACGACCCACCTGCAGGAAAGATACGTTGTCATTAGATCGTGCATATCAAACAGCAGAGCTACTTTCACTCACGCATGACGGATGCTGATGGCCTCTCCAGCAAAATGCAACCTCTTGTTGGCGTTTGGTGCAGCGAGAGACGTGTATAAATCCTGGAAATCTCCGGGCCCGAAGAACGCGAAGGCACCTGTAGTGGACGAAGTGAGCAATGACCAGCTCACACATTAATATCGACAGACTCACCACCAGTGAGTGGGTCGTGGTTCCAGTCCCATGCATGCATTTCCTCGTACTCGTCTACCAAGTCTCCATAAGGCATGTCGTGTACGTCTGCAAGATTGCGCAGCACGAGTTCCTTCAGTTGGTCATCATACTCTTCTTTACCAGTGTTGATGAGCGATCCCAAGCGTTCTGCGTCATTCGTCCAACAGTAGCTCGCAAGCAGCACAGTGGAAGGCGTGTCGGAATCAACCCCATAGGAGGGGTAGACAATGGTTCGAATAGGAAGGTCGGTAAATGATTGACCTCCTACAATACCGAACCTCGTCGACCACCATGCTGTTTTGAAACGTATACCTATCTTGGTCGAAGGGCCATACTGCAGCTTGCGCAATGCTGTTTTCTGCATCACGTTCAAACCAGCACCGGAAAGATCAATCGTGCGCAGGCATGGCAAAGGGATAGTCGATATAACATGCGAATATGTGCGCGGGGTAGATTCTCCCCGAACAGAGACGTTCATCCCGCCGGACACCTCAGAAATGCTTGTAACGCTCTTCTTGAAGTTGATGAGGGTGTCGGGGTCTTCAGTAGTACTACGGATATATTTCGTCATGTAGTCGGTGAGCACGTGAGAACCGCCACTGGGTATGACAAGTGTGAGAGCACGAACTCGCACACAACATCTTGGACTTACTCGAAACATTTCCATTCTACCTCTCCAAAGGTCGATGATTCGAGCTTGGCAAATGCCAGGGCCTCAAGAACCTGTTCAGTCAAAGCCCGGTCATAGCAGCCGGTACTCTCGTCGAGTGTCTCGCACCAATTGATAACGTTGGTATTGAGATGCGAAGGAGGGAGCTTGAGGTCAGCGCTAGGGATGTACTTGAACGACATGTATGCGCGAAGCGAGTATGCATCGTTCTGCATCATGATGTCCCAACCCCTACTCTCATGTGTATCACGTTCTAAGTCCTCCATAATCATGCGGGCAAATGGTTCAACAATGTCTCCGACAATGTTTTCGACCCCGGCTGTGATGTACTCAGATTCCACGCCCATTTCTCGAGCGCGGAATTGAGGAGGGTTTGGATTACTAGATGGCACTTGGTAACGCTCGTTGTTGAAGTAGAGGAACGTCCCTCCCGTTTTTGCTTTGTAGTAGTAGTTGATAAGAGTGTCCTTCAGGGGCACCTCGAAACTACTGTCATTGAGCTTCGAGTAGTCGATTAACTCGCCTAAGCGTTTCATAACGCCCGAACTGTATTTGCCATCGTCACCTTTCTGCGGAAGGGGATATCTCATGGCGCCAACATCCTAGTTGGCGGAACAGCCGGTAGGCAACATGGTGAGCATCGCGTGGCGGGCATCAAATGAGTGACATACGTAGTAATCGTATTTTTTACCATCCTCGAACTTGTGGGTGAAGAGGCGGCCGCCAGTGCGGTCCGACGCCTCCAGGATCTCGTACTCGATGTCCAGCGAGTCTAGGATGAGGGCAGTGTATAGACCACCAACTCCAGCGCCTAAAATGCCGACTTTACCCGTGTCATAACCATCCTTGGGGAGACGAGGTAGCTGTAGCGGTGCTTGACCAACCATGATATTACTACTTCCGAGAAGCCTAAGTGGTTGCGGAGGTACTGTACCCGCATCTTGAAGAGCAAGTAGCTGTGCGGCGAGCATGGGAAACTTCTTGAGGAGAACATCGTGATAATCTTTGACGATTTTTCGACCCCAGTAGCCTAGCACGTCGCCTTCTAAAATCATGTTAAGCGTAAGTAAGATTGACGATTGAATACGTCGGATGTGAGTTGCCTTGTATCGACAGACTAGAAGACCACCTTATATATTGTGCTGAAGGGCTGTTTTCGTTTGGAGAAGAT
The DNA here is from genome assembly GCA_001658105.1 of Rhizopogon vinicolor AM-OR11-026. NCBI lineage: Eukaryota > Fungi > Basidiomycota > Agaricomycetes > Boletales > Rhizopogonaceae > Rhizopogon > Rhizopogon vinicolor. The sequence goes on along the minus strand of KV448169.1, from coordinate 11,699 downwards.
AAGACCGGGCCACTCACAATTCCGAGCACCTTCGCGCGAGGCCCATCTCATAACGATGGTCAGGCACCTGTTATGCAGGAACGCCATCACTAATCCTGTCTAGTAGTTAACGTTGCCTGTGGTCACTGCTGGACCGGGAGTAATCTGTCTCCGTTACACATCGAAGTGCCACGGCTAGGCAGGGGTCAGGAACCCAACCAATCAAAAGCCACGGTTCAAATGACGTTGAACTATGACAACTAAGCTGAAGGTCAACATTCAGATGTCATGACTGAAGGCAAAACATATCACGATACAGCTTCATAATTGCGCAAAGCCATGCAGGTTATCATATTGGAAATCTGTCAGATTCCCACCTCGATAACCATCACATTTCTCCACGAGGGGCAGCTATTCTGATCAGCCCATGAGCGTCGCCAAAGTGTACCTCAACTCGGCGGGGCCTCTGGAATGTACCCACACTTTTAAGCTTTTCAGAGGTACCATCCTCAGTTACACCGCTATTCGGAACTCATCATGCTCCGTCCGATGACCCTAGTATTGGAGGCACGCATGTTCAAATCGTACACACTCAAGATTATCCGATGATCTGGAACCCAGCTTTGTGACGGAATGGATGGAAGATACTTATGAGTACATAAGCGAAATTGTGAGATTTGGAGAGTAGACCTACTACTACATGCTTCTCTGCGTTATACTTATAACAGAGCTTTCGCAAGTTCCGAAAGCCTTGAAGCTTGGGCACCTGGAGGGAGGGAGATATGATTTTGCGGCATCAATGGAGGATCTAGTTCAAGCCTGAGAGGCTTGTTAATCTCGGATTTTCGGTACTAGGAGTGGAGACTGAAATTTTGTCACGTATCCGCTTGGATAGCCGAGCGACCGTCACGGCGCAGCCGCCTTGAGAGTGCTGAGGCAAGTTCACATTTCAAAGTAATCGCCCGTTTAGCGCAGCCTGAGTTCTAGTTAAACGAGTCCGCAGAGGCAAAGACCTACCTCATCGGCGAGCGCAACCCCTACACCCTTATCGACACTGGTGAAGGCAACCACGCATACTACAACCCGTCCTCGAAACCGCCCCCCGCGACACCTGCAATCAAGATGACTCCGAATCCCACATATCCAACATCATTATCTCCCACTAGCACGACGACCACACATGCAGGCTCTTCTCCCTCTTACATCTACGCAGAATGTGGGACGAACGAAACACCTTCGCTCCATTCAAGCCGCCCCGCATCCACAGATTCCCCATCCGATATGTGCCATCCAACGCCAATGCAACTATCGCGACTCCGCACCCATATACTGACGTATACCCCTGTTACTGGCGGTGCCTTCACAATAGTTCAAGCTTCGGGCTTGCAGCTAGCAATGTAAGACATCTCAAATTGATGGTACTACAATGGCATCGAGCTGCATTCAGGCGCTACGGAAAGCAATATATTATGTATGCGCAATCTAATATCTGTGGTTGACTATGAATCGATGATACAGTCCCGATGTTCAGAGCTTACTTCAGGTTTTAACGACAGATACCGGGTGGTCAATCACTAGCTTCCTAAGTGGAAACGAGGCAGTAGCGACCATGCAAGGCGAGTAATGTTACAATTTCGCAAACAAAAAAAAATGTGATGGTGTTATTGGTAACTACTTGTTCTCTTTCAGAACTTGATATCTCCAGTCAGTTCTGCAGCATACGTGTATCTCATGTGGACTCCCAGCAGGTGGTCCTCCGGATCAAACCCTCCACTGCCGTCTTCGGTGGGAGGCTCAGTTGGTAGCTGTGCCCACTCAACATTCGTGCCCCACAACCTGAAAAATTCTTCAATCCTATCATGCTGTCCAGATGAGAGCAGGTATTCGAAGACCGCGCGCCATGCGCTGTCCAACGCCCCGACGACCCACCTGCAGGAAAGATACGTTGTCATTAGATTATGCATGTAAAATGGCAGAACTGCTTTTACTCACGCATGACGGGTGCTGATGGCCTCTCCAGCGAAATGCAACCTCTTGTTGGCGTTTGGTGCAGTGAGCGATGTGTATAAATCCTGGAAATCTCCGGGCCCGAAGAATGCAAAGGCACCTGTAGTGGACGAAGTGAGCAATGATTGGGTCATACATTGATATCGATGGACTCACCACCGGTGAGTGGGTCGTGGTTCCAGTCCCATGCATGCATTTCCACGAACTCATCTACCAAGTCGCTATAAGGCATGCCGTGTACGTCTGCAAGATTGCGCAGCACGAGTTCCTTCAGTTGTTCATTGTACTCTTCTTTACCAGTGCTGATGAGCGATCCCAAGCGTTCTGCGTCATTCGTCCAACAGTAGCTCGCGATCAGCACGGTGGAAGGCGTGTCGGAATCAACCCCATAGGAGGGGTAGACAACGGTGCGAACAGGAAGGTCGGTAAATGATTGACCTCCTACAATACCGAACCTCGTCGTCCACCATGTTGTCTTGAAACGTATACCTACCTTGACCGAAGGGCCATACTGCAGCTTACGCAATGCCGTGGTCTGCATCACGTTCAAACCAGCAGCGGAGAGATCAATCGTGCGCATGCACGGTAAAGGGATAGTCGATATAACGTGCGAATATGTGGTGGCAGATCCGTCCCAAGTAGAGACTTCCATCCCGTTGGTCGCCTGAGAAATGCTTTTGACGCTCTTATTAGTGCGGATGAGGGCATTGGGGTCTTCAGTAGTACTACGAATGTATTTCGTCATGTAGTCGGCGAGCACATGAGAACCGCCACTGGGTACGAGAAGTGTGAGAGTGCGAACTTGAAGACAGCATTTGGACTCACTCAAAACATTTCCATTCTATCTCTCCAAAGGTCGATGACCCTACCCTGGCAAATGCCAGCGCCTCAAGAACCTGTTCAGTCAAAGCCCGGTCGTACCAGCCAGTGCTCTTGTCGAACGTCTCGCACCAATTGATAGTGTTGGTATTGAGATGCGAAGGAGGGAGTTTGAGGTCAACGCTAGGAATGTACTTGAACGACATATATGCGCGAAGCGAGTATGCGTCGTTCTGCATCATCAAGTCCCAACCTTTGCCCATGTTCGTATCAAGTCCTACATCCTCCATGATCATGCGGGCAAATGGTATAACAATGTCTGCGGCAATGTTATCGACCCCGGCTGTGATGTACTCCGACTCCACGCCCATTTCTCGAGCGCGGAAGTTAGGAGGGTCTGGGTTTTCAAGTGGAACTTGGTAACGCTCGCTGTTGAAGTACTTGAACGTCCCTCCCGTTCTTGCCTGGTAGTAGTAATCGATGATGGTATCCCTTAGGGGTACCGCCAAGCCGTCGTTAAGCTTAGAGTATTCGATTAACTCGCCTAAGCGCTTCATAACGCCGGACTTGTATTTGCCATTTTCATCTTTCTTCGGCAGGGGGTATCTCATGGCACCGACATCCTAGTTCGCGAAATAACAACATGGTGAGCATCACGTAGCGGGCATCGAATGAGCGACATACATAGTAATCGTATTTTCCACCATCCTCGAATTTGTGGGTGAAGAGGCGGCCGCCAGTGCGGTCCGACGCCTCCAGTATCTCGTACTTGATGTCCAGCGAGTCTAGCATGAGGGCGGTGTATAGACCACCAACTCCGGCGCCTAAAATCCCGACTTTAGGGGCCGCGCGACGACCACTGCGGTGACCAGGTAGCTGCGGTGGTGCTTGACCGTCATGGTCATGACCATCATAGGGGAGACGAGGTAGCTGCGGCGGTGATTGACCAACCCTGAGATTACTTCCGAGAAGCCTGAATGGCTGCTGAGGTGGTTTATTCCCACCCTTAACACCAGATAGCTGAGCGGTGAGAGAGGGAAGCTTCTTGAGGAGAGTATTGTGATAATCTTCGACAACGTTTCGACCCCAGTAGCCTAGCACATCCTCGCTTCCGTCGAAACCCATGTTGAGCGCGAGTAAGTCTGGATATTGAATGCGTCAGATGTAAGTTGTCTTGTATCAGCCAACTGGAGGACCACCTTATATATTGCGCTGAAGACCATTTTCGTTCGGAGAAGATAAGTGAGCAAGACCCGGGCACTCTCTGGGCGCACGACGATTTCTGAACACGTACAAGGAACATTCCACCTGCTGACCATCGATCGGTCATGAACACTCACAATTCCTCCGACGGACTCTAGGTTTGGGTTGACGTAGCACCACAACCCTTGATTAAGACCTGTTCACATTGGCCAAACCTTCGTTCATGTAATTGAACCGACCAGGATACGGCAAATGGCTTGATGTAAATGTGGTCAGGAGGCACTCCTGGCGCTCGAGCAGGTCAGAATTTGAGCACCCCGAGGCTTCCCCATTTCATAACCATGGCCGGGTACCTCGTTGAACCGATCATACAGGCACATCGTCACCAATCCAGTCCAGTAGTCAACATAATGGACACTAAAATCAGCCTAATGTACTCACTAAAGCCGGGATAACCCCAGTCTCCTGTCTCCCGTTACACATTGATGTGCCGCGCCACTGTTTGCCGCGCATTTGGACAGTGCATGTTCTTGGCTGACAGTGATGTCTCCTGAGCAAAGTGCTCGAGTGTTACATAGTAAAAGTTAGGCAACACAAATAAGTCACGATTCAATCAAGTTGGACTACGACAACTAAGTTGAAGGTCAGCATTCAAATATCACCGGCGGCAGACTGAAATAAACTCACTTGCAAGCTTGACAGAGAAGATCACATCTAATATAAACTTGACCTTGTGGTTGGAGTGATTCGTCTCACTATTCGGAACCCATGCTCCGCCCGATGACCCCAGCATTGGAGGCGCGCATGGTAAAGCGTAGGACACGGAGACGAATGGGACAGTATTGGCGTTTTAAAACTAAAGATTATCCGATAATCAAAGTTCTGGAATCCAGCTCCGTGACTGGATGAATGAAAGATATAAGTATATGGGATAAATTGTGAAATTTGGAGAGTAGGTCTAGACTTACTACATGCTTCTGGGTCTCTGCGTTATACAGTTACTTATAACAGAGTATTCGAACCTTACTAGCTTGGTCACCTGGAGGGGAATATGATATGCGACATCAATTTTTGATGGTTATGGATCCGATATCTGAACATCAGAGGAGTTGGACAGGGTACTAGTGCGTAGTAGTATGAAACGTTCGTCGCCGGTTGACACATTGAGTTCTGTCGAGTAAGAGTTTCGTCAAAGTTGCTTAGGACGTTATCGCCTGGTTGATATCGATGGTAAATACGACGTATTGATCATGGACGTTACACCGAAAGATATCATGATGCTGCAACTTGCAAGCAAGCCGCACTCGGCAGCGCCTGACCGTCTGCGCACGCCGGTGCCACCGCCGTGATTCAGTGAAGCATTGATGGCTGTAGCGCTAGATAGTCGACCATCATGGAGACACTCGAAGTTCTGGCATCTATCACTAGGGTGAGTTCAACCTGACAACCAACCTCTGGTGCGCCTCGGCAATCGTCTAATCTGTGACGTACCAGCTAAGCGACCGTGTAGTAAGAGTGCTGGGCCAGGTGAGTGTTGTCTTCGAACGCATCTGTCACTGCTAGATCATCGATCTTCCAAAGAACCCAGGCAAGTTCACACTTCAAGGTAATCGCCCATTTCATGCACTCTGAGCTCTAGCTCAACGAGCCCGCAGGCACGAACACCTACCTCATCGGCGAGCGCAACCCCTACACCCTTATCGACACCGGCGAAGGCAAAGACGCATACATCCCCATCCTCGAATCCGCCCTCCGCGACACCTGCAAGCTCACGAACCAAGATGAATCCCACATATCCGACATCGTCATCTCCCACTGGCACCACGACCACACTGGCGGGCTCTCCTCCGTCCTCTCACTCCTACGGAGAATGTGGGACGAGCGAAACAGCCCCGCTCCATTCAAGCCGCCCCGCATCCACAAATTCCCTATTGCACATGCACCATCCGGCGCCGCGGCCAATACAACTATCGTACCCTCGCCCCCAGGCACATACAGCCCCACCGCTGACGGCGCCTTCCTGCACGACCTCGCAGACGGCCAACTCCTCCCCATAACCGGCTCCCACTCCTCAATGCAAGTCATCCACGCCCCAGGACACACCGCCGACTCCATCAGCCTCCTCATCCCCGACGACAGCGCCCTCTACACCGCCGACACCGTGCTCGGCCAGGGCACCGCCGTATTCGAGGACCTCGGAACGTACATCTCCTCCCTGCGCAAGCTCCTCGCGTTTCAGTCTGATTATACGGTGCTGTACCCTGGCCATGGCCCTGTCGTCGCTGAAGGAGCTAAGCTCATCGGCACATACATCGCTCATCGCTTGGAGAGAGAAGCGCAGATTGTCAGCGTCATTGAGAGACCTAATCCGGGAGGACAGCCTTGGTCCACCTGGGGAATTGTATCCACGATATATGCTGCGTACCCCCAGAATCTGTGGGAACCCGCAGCACGAAGCGTGGACCAGCATCTCGGGAAACTTCAAGCCGAGGGCAAGGTGAAGAGGCTTGGGGGTGAAGGCAAGGACGTCAAGTGGGAGTTGCTAGCGAAGTTGTGAAGGAGGGAGACTCGGTTTCAGTGCACAATTTATCCAAGTGACTGGGAGAAGATAGTATGGAATAGCATCCTGTGTATTATACAGTCCTACGAGCACATGCAACAACTAAAGCGCGTCGAAATTGATATGATGTGATGCTCGCCTCCGCTCCAGCTCATCCTCCCTCTTCTCATTCAAGTGCAGAACGAACACGATACATGCCAGAATGACAGTCGTGACCACCACAGTAAGCGTTACCCACGGAACCCAAGCTCCCGGTCGAAGGAACAACTCCCTTCGCCATGTTCCATCGTCTAGAGCAGGGTGGATCACAACGCGCGAGTTCGGGATGACGCCCTCCATATTGATGAAATGTTCCTGCGTGTGTTTGGTCGAACCGACAAAGAGATTCTCGATGTAGTTGTTCGTGCGCCCAAGTCCAAAGAATGAATATGGCGTCAGAAGAGAGTGGTACGAGGTTTGAGGAAGCTGCCCGACTTGAGCAGCGGAACGACGGCCGGAGGTGTCGAGAACCGTGTATTTATAAGAGGCACCCGAGTAGCTCACGCCAAAGGGCTGCATAAGCTATGTCAATGCATGCACCCCACGAGTTCGGGAAAAACACTCACGGAATACGCCGAACCATTTGAGTCTGTACACAATGCATTATTACATGCACCATTCAGCACTGAGCGAGGTATGAGCATACGACACACACTGCCCGCCACATGTGCCGCTCACCTATAGCATTCAAGAAGAACGCATCATAGTAAAAGTTGTTCTGGACGAACAACACACTGCCCTGGTTCTGCTCCCCGCTGCGTTGTACGACAATATCTAGCGTACCCTGCATACAGTCAAGTCAACCTCAAATGCACCATTGAAAGACACGCACATCTTCGTCCATATCCAAGAACGCCACTCCACGTGCGTCCTTCACAGCTTCTAAGGTCTCTGCGCCCTTTGTAACGAGCTGGAAGCCCCTCTTGCCCTCTCCGTTTTTGTCACATCCTCCCAGGCCCTTAGTACAAGGCTCGGAAAACAATAGCTTCGGTGTCTGCGACTTATCGGAAGGGTTGAAGACAATAAATAGGAGGTCCGGGAAACCATCGAGGTTTGCGTCTCCGAGCTTGATAGGCAGAGGGAGGGATGGTGAGTATGTGTTATCGAGGACGAGGAGAGAGCTCGCGGGGGAGGAGGGAAGAAGGTCGGATAATGAGATCTGTACGTATCCCTGGGGTGCATTAAGTAAGAGATGCCAAAGAATTCAGAAAGTGAGCAATAACGAACATCGTTATCGCTCCCTGTGCTCAGATCAAACTTGAAGTTCGGGTCAGCAGTGCACAACTCCTCCGGCCGCCGACATATGTGGTTCCCTTTATTGTCTGTGGTGGGGGACGTTGCAGAACTGCAGAGCGGCAATTGCTTGTTGTACACGATGTTGATAACGCAGCCAGAGCCCACACCGGCTGAGGACACGGATGAACATGAGGGAAACACCATGTCAATGGTACCGTCCCTGTCTATCTACTTATTAGTATGGTTCGGAGAGGCAAAAGAAAGGGGATATACCAACGTCAGCGAAAGATATCCCCTGCGTCCCAGAGGGCAGATCGCCGGTCTGATTTAATGAGAATCCAGAGTCCTTGTTGTTAACCCAGATCTGGAACGACTTCTTCCCGGAATTATCCTGGCAAACCAGAAATATATCTTCAAACACAAGGCTGAGATGAAAATGGCATATGGCTAGCCACTCTACCCACCTGCTAAACAATCGCCATTGAGGTCGATCACGGCATTGCTATGAGGATTGGCAAGCGTGCACTGGTTGCCGTTAAAGGGAGGGTCAACGCTACAACAAAGTCAGTTGAATTTATGCCGCGTGCAGTCTGAAACACTTACAGTTCGAAAAGAGTAGGCTGGTTCTGCGACGCATTCCAGGTATTCCGCCAGACAGTAAAAGGGTTAGAATAAGTCCCCTGTGAGTATGCAGTGCCCAAGAGGTCAATTCGCATGTCTCCATCAATATCAACTGGTATAGGTTCTGAGAGTGTCGAAGACTGGACAGAAATAGTATCTGACGCTGTGGATCGCACTTATAGTTTGAGCATTGGCACGAAAGGATAAGTCTCACCAAATGAACCGTCATGGTTACCCTTGTAGAGCGTCATATCTAGCCTATCTGAGGCGCGATTCGGACTCATGACAAGCAAGTCGAGCTTGCCGTCGTGGGTGAAGTCACCTGGGATGACGTTGTATACAGGGGTTGGATGATGTACTGAGAAGACATTCATAAACGAAAACGCGTCTAGCAAGAATAAAGTAATCAGATGGAACGGAATATGAAGTGCACTGAGGTTTATCTGACCGTGGTCCCAGAGGTACACAGAAAGAGTCTGTTGGTCCGGGTCTAGTGACAGGACATCCAGGCTATGCCGGGAGATGATTCAATGCATCATTCACAGATAAACAAGCATGATACGCACAACTGGTCCCCGTTAAAGTCCCCGAATGCAACTATGCGATTCCCGTCAATACCCATCGAGCCTGCGTCGATGAGAGAATTCTTCGTGAACCGTTTCGGCGGGAAGGGCCATATTGATGTGACAGGAGATGAAAGCAGCAACAGGGTCAGCGCGAGGTATACTGAATTAGCTAGTGATGGCTGGTGTCTTGACTTGAAGAACGTGCTGGCCATTGACCGCCAGGTACGAAGAAAGTAGTGACAATTTCAATCTCCGCTTACCCGACACGTTAAAAACGTATAGGGGCACCCAACTTGAAGAGGCACCAGACATTATCAACGTCTTTAGGTGAGCGATGCGAATGTAGTGCACCACCTTACACTAGTACGCTCGTTATATCGAATGATCATAGGTAAGCATGAATTCCATAAGTTATGACATTGATGCTTATTTGCATCGACATAGGGAATACAATCATAAATGTGGACGCGCTACTTACTAGACCACATGTATCGTGTATCTCTTCTCAGCATTGAATGTTCATCTACGGGTGGTCGCCACTCGGACTTGACGACCTTGATGACCCTTGCAGGGTCTGGGATGCATACTCAAACTTAGAGCGTTTGGTATGCATTGGAATAACGCACCTGACCGTCTAAACTGTCAGTATCGGGGTTTTTTTTTGGTTTCTACCATAACGCTCAGCTGGATTTCGTGAGATGTAAAAATCAGTGCGACCTTGATTAGAACATACTGGACGTCATGGTGCCGATGCGTGCAAAATAACAGAAGGCCCGAGGTGAGAGGTGTCGTCACCCTCTCTGTGTATACCATTTTGGATGAAGTCCCGGGCATTCAAACAACCAAGGATGGTGTTGCAGTATAACGGAGACATGCAAAACTGCGGCCAATCGAATATAAGATTCTTTTGAGTCGCAACTGCAGCCTTGTATGTCCTGTCAATATTTTATTCTTGTTGCAAGATATTATATTACCGTGAATAATGCAAAAACAGCAGTCCACAGTCCAGAATTGACTGATAGGATGATGAGTCGTGCGAGCATCACATCCGTCCTATAGATGCCAATGTAGCAACCGTTCTTAGAGCATGATGAAGACAGCGAACCTTCTCTTAAAGCCCCGTCTCTCTCGCGCAAGCAGCGTACACATGATAACAGCAATTGATACGTCTGTGACCGCTGCCATTGTATACACAGCAGTGGCGTATGGCTATAAATATTATGTCAAAATGACAGACAGGAATTGTATCGTTCATCTCACAGTGAGAGCATAGAAACTTTGAGTGGTGATGTCTGTCATTGTCAGTACCTTGGATACAAAAACTTTATCGACGGGTTATTCAGGGCAGTTCGCACGCGGTAGTGTAATTATTGCACATACTGCAGGTCAATACTATAAGACAGAATACATTAGATCAAGTTGTTCCATACTGTCAGCTACCGACCTAGTTGCGAAACAGATGCCGGGATTAGGAATGCAGGAAACACCCAAATTCTACCGCTCACTATAAAATCAATTCATCAAATTCGTAAGAAACTGGTTACTTACGCTGCCAAATTCTGCGCGTCAAGAATAGCTGGGCTATTGTGGATACTATGACCTATATGAAGTCAAGTCACTGAATAGACGTAGCGTTGTATTTACCCACCGAACAAATAAGTGTCATGAGCTGAGGTCTGAGAATGAATTGCAATTTATTAGCATGCATTGCTCATTATGAAAAATCAATACATACACATTATTTTGCGAGAGAAATTTATAATTTCCGAAATTCGAGATCAGATATTGCCATACTAGCGCAATACATGGAGCTTCAATCCATGAAGGCACGTTCAATCACACCAATACTTACTCATGACGGCGCCCAAGATCTGGTGCGCAGTATCGGTAGTCCAGGCTGCAGCGACCTGAAAAATCCCATGTAAGCTATCAGCGAACGCCCTGGTAGTAATCATGTCACATACCACGGCTTTATGGTATATATTATCGCTCGGATAACTGAGGATTATGGTATCAATAGGTACTGCTGTCAATGTGTCTGTTAAAATGCAACGTACTTGACGAGATAGACAAAGCTGAAGTAGAACATTCACCAACATAGAGTCTTCATATTTGTGAGGGTAAAACGCGACCTACACCTGCAGACAATTTGCGCCGTAAAACATAAAGGCACATAATACACCTCCGAGCTGTGGTCCATAAGTAGTGTCTAAACCACTGTAGACGATGGGAGTGCAAGGTACTGGAGAGTCAGACATGATGGGAAAAATGATTTTGTCCCATGTCGTATGTAGGCTTTATATTGGGCCATCAGGAAAAAACCAAAATCATGGGAGTTCTAGTGATGGCTGTGTAGAACTACAGGAGGCGTTAGGAGTAACCTGGAGTAATGGTAGCAATAGTAGCACGTATTAGTAGTAGTAGTAGTAGTAGTAGTAGTAGTAGTAGTAGTAGTAATTCTAATTAACCGTAGCTGAAATATGAAATGTATCGAGGTCAATAAAGGTATTTAAGTAGAAATCACTTGCCAACTCATAGAAGGTGCTATCCCCTGCAGTTCTTCGCGCTGATTCTGAAACTTCAACAATAAAGGGAATCGGACAAGAAATGGGCTAGATATTTGTGATATACTGTACACTATTATCGGTGGCTGAAATTTCTCAAACAGG
>KV448168.1:0-102753 GCA_001658105.1 Rhizopogon vinicolor AM-OR11-026 | reverse complement strand
CTTTATATGAAACCACAGGAACTATCGAAGGGTCGAAGGGCAGTTGATTATTGAGTCAAGATCAGTGCGGCCGTTGGTAACGGAACATGGTCCGAATCTCGGAAAGCACCGCTTGGGCGTTCCAAACGTACTTACTAGTCCGGATCAAACGCACTGTACTACTAAAAACCATCACGAGATCAGTCTGTCAGCGACCACACAGAGTCCGACTTAGAAATCTCCCTTGCGCCAGAAATATAACCTAGTGAATTCTAAATTTCTAATCTATCCGCATCCGACACCCAAATTCCTGTCGTCACCCGTCAATACACGCCTCCGTTGCACCCTCGGCCATGCTGCACCAAGGTTAACAGTTTCATAAAATACACACCATGCCATCGGCGCATGTACTCCCTCGCGACCCTTACTGTAATTTCCCCCACCTATCATATTCAGCACCGACGTAATTCCACAATCACCTCGGCCTGCACTTGAGCGGGGATCCATGCCAATATATTGTGCGATAATGCGTAAAAATAAAGTAAAAAAAACGATGCGCAACAAGGGAGCAAACGTTGTGGACGTGTCGTCCCAAGCCTAGCCTACTCCCCATCCCCACCTCCACTCTCCCCATTCACCCACCACCGCCCACCATCATCACTCGTGGATCTTGGCAAGGATCTCAGAATCCTTGAACAACTGATACTCCTGCAAATCATTATCATCGTCATTAACCACTCGGCACCCAAGAACCCAAACAGGGACCCACCTCATCTCCCACTTTAATCGAGTTCCCTCCCCATCCAGGAAGCAGGACCCGATCTCCAGCCTTAACCTGAGTAGGAACAACGTTCCCATCTTTATTGGGAGCCCCGGGACCAACGGCGATCACAGTAGCTTCGGGTAACGGCGAGCTAGTCGAAGACGAGGGAAGAAAGATACCAGAGGCGGTTTTCTGTTACGCATCCCAAATACAGAGCCAAACCCAATATGAATATGAGCATGAGCATAAACACGTTTCTACAGTAGCAAAGGACGCACAGTCTCAGGCTTGAACCGTTGAACCAAGACACGGTCGAGCAGAGGAATCACAGCCTTGATGCTCTTGAACGTTGCTTGGGCAGCCTGTCATTCGTCATTCAGTCAGCATGCATGCACCGCACTGTACTGCACGAGCCCGCTCACCATGATTTTGAAGTGAAAGCTGGAGACAAAGCGAATAGGGCAAAGCTAGAGAAGAAGAAAAAAAGTTGCACACAGTGACACACATATTTCCCGGCTTTTTGGCTTTTCTTATTTGGTCCGGGCAAACACCACGTGCATGGTCGACGCGACGCGTCTCAGAATCTCGCCGAAAAGACCAGAAAGATTCAAAGAACACCTTTCTGCGACTTGACACTTCATGAAAAAGAAACGGAGGAAAAAGTCTAGTGATGATGTGTGAGGATGTGATGCAAGCAATAAATATAATACCGACACCAAAAAAAAAACCCACAGGAAGAGATATGGAGTAAGCTAACATTGGTCGTAACAAACGCTCACACTAGTAGGGTAGTAATGATCGTGATGCAGGTATGTATGTATTGTATATGTAATGATGTGTATGAACTTTAAGATTCAGAAACAAAACGGCGCACAAGCAACGAGACGAGGACGTGCATGTGTCCGCAAGGTCGTAGCCGTAACATGTGGCGTCAGTACTCCCCGTCCCCCCTTCTTCTCCTTCTCTCACCCAAGAACCATATCTTCATCACCAGCAGGCGTCGTCAAATCCCACATCTCCTGCCCACCCCGCCCATGCGCATGCCCGTGTCCAATCTCTTCACCACCTCGCCTTCGCACAGGCGGCTGCCAAGGGTTCTGCGCAAGCACTATCCGTGCTTCACGAATAGCAGCAGGCTCCATTACACCAGACACCGTCTCCGCCCGTCGTCGATTATGATTATGTTGCGCAGCGCCAAAAGCAGAAGGACTCCCTCGCCCAGGAGGTGGTGAAACAGCAGCCTGGTTCGCAGGAGGAAGCACAACACCTCGCTGTCGCACCGTTAATTGTGCAGCAACAGGGGGAGGATTCAAAGGCGCGATCAACAGGTGTTCTGGCACTATATGATTGGCCGGAATTGTCCCCGTCATGCGCTCCCGTTCCCGTAATTGTCGCTCCCTCTCCGCTCTTCTCTCCGCGCGTGCTTGTGCCGCCTCAGCTGCTGCTGCAGACGGCAAAATATCACCATCAGCCCCTCCATCATGTCTCTCCACGCTCGGATGTTGGTGCTCAGCCGGATCCTCAGCTTCCTCGCCCTCCTTCGCACTACACCAAAACCTATGTCCCTCGCTCCAAGCCGTGCTCTGACACTCCTTTCCACAATATTTCGCTTTCCTACACCGTCTGCACTTTGCAAACTCCCGTGGATACGTCTCCCACCGTCCACACAGCACTAACAACAAGCCTCATCAACATCGATTCCAAAACACTCCCACTAAGAGGAGGAGCACAAAAACTCACTGTTCGCACACTGCCGTATCCCTCCCCGACTATCGTCCTTCCGACACGCATTCCGCATGATCACACCAGCCCAATAGGATATCTCCGATGGGAGCTTTGGCGGCGGATTCGGCAGTTCGCTCTCAGTCGAGCTCGGGCGGAACGTAAAGCGCTCCACCAGTGAAAACACATTCGTCATACGCGGCGGCGCCACCATCGCACTCACAACAGCAACAGACGACGCTTTCTCCTTCTCCTTCCCTCGCGCAGTAGCGCTCGCCAGCGCACGGAAAAACCCATATTGCTCTTTCGCAGGCGGCGTTGGGGGGACGGGGATGGCATTAGGAAGAGGTGTAGGTGTTTTTAGATTGAAATTGAGATTTAGATGTCGCGTCCCGCTCGGTCCTGCAACGGGCTGCTGTTGAGGAGCACGCGGCGCAAGGTTGGCAGCCGCAGGATGGAACGACGAGCGCGGCTTATAAAAAGCCTGTCGCACATGCGGGTACTTGCTCAGATACGCAAGGAGCTGGAGACTAAAGAGTACGTCCTCGTCCCTGAACGGGCCTTGGTCGGGGTCGCGATGGTGGTGATGATGGCTCGACGTGCGCAACGTGTTCATCGTGGCAGTTGGTGTAGGGTGCTCGCCACGAGTGGCAGCCGCACCTTCACGCGCAGGTTCCTCGCTGTGTGGAGCACTCGGCAAAACAGTAGTCGCAGGGAGGGGGAGGGGAACAGCCGTAGCACGAGGCGTCGCGTCTGGAGCATTGCGAATCCTCCTATCGGTCACAGGGACATCAACGCCACGGAGACCTCGTGCAGGAATCGTCTCATCCATAGCTCCCGGTGCACCAGGTGGTGCACCCATCGCAAAATCATCATTAGGCTCCAGCGATACGATCCCATCCTCAACACCTACAGCCATTCCATCTCCAACTCCCACACCACCCTGCTCATGGTGAATAATGATGTGTGCATCCGTATTAACTTGGAGAGGAGCAGGTCCAGGGACGTCTGAGACTATACCCACGGCGCGGCGTGGACGCTGAGTCAGCGTCAACGATCGTGAAGGCTGGCGTACACGGGGTGCAGAGGGTGCTGCGCTGTCATCGGTATCCTGCGACATATCGACGTCTGCATCACCATCATCCTCAGTTTCAGTTTCCGGTCTTGAGTTGTCTGTCGATCCATCAGGGGATACTGTAGTGGGGCGGACGCGGTGAGGCCTTGCACGTAGAGTGGCGGTTGCTGTTACTGGGTCATCCCAGGTGCGGCGAGCAATGATGGTACCACTGCGCTCCCGAGCGTTGACTAGGACAGCTACAGGAGGGGTATCTGTACCTTGAGGGGTGGCAGTGATTGATGTTTCGGTGGAAGTATCTGCATCGGTTCCGTGAGACGAAGATGAGGAGTGACGAGTATAGTGAGGTCGCTGGCGCGCAGTAATTGGTACTTGGACAGGGGCGGGGCTAGGGTCCGTACGGATGCGAGGAGTGACGAGTATAGTGAGGTCGCTGGCGCGCAGTAATTGGTACTTGGACAGGGGCGGGGCTAGGGTCCGTACGGATGGAAATATCAGAATAGGAAGGCTCTGCGCTATCTGTCATGGTGGCATCCTGAGAAGTAAACAAGGGATCGTCAGTAAGGAGACGACACGCAACGGAAACACAAACATCGTTGTCACGATCGACACGGGCTGGAACGTTATCTGTCCGGTTGAGTGCATCGGAAGCAATTTGACGTTGGAGTGCGCGGTGGAGCTGGACGGCTTCTTCCCTTTGTCGAAGCTCTTGAATTGCGGCCCGACGGGCTAAACGTTGCTCGCGGGACTCGCGAGGTAACCCTGATGCGCTCTGGCTTGGACCAATGGCAAAACCTTTATGAGCTAGCCACGCTTCAAGAATACAACCGACTACTTCTAGGGCGCCAGCCTGGACGATGCGACTCCGGATGGGCTCGCTGCCCCTTATACCGATGTTAACGATACTTTGAAGAGCGAGGCTAAACCGATAAGCAGCGTGTTTGTCATAATTGGCAGGATTCATAGTTGGGATGAGCTTTGGAGGACGGGAGTTAGGAGGGGAAAGACCGTAAATATAGCCAGGACTTTCGGGTGGTGGGGGGCATAAGCAGTAATCGTAAAGAATGCGCATGAGACGCTCGATAGCACCGTCCATTGTCATTATCTCGCGTATTCGGGCTGAAGTGGATGTTAGATATGTGAGATGGTAGAGCGAGGTGAATAGTGGGAGTGGCGAAGACGTATCAAGACCTGGATGAGGGCGGTAAATCCATAGAGAAAATAGGATAGAGAGAACATGGACGGACCTCGTCTATCGTAGCATTGGGAAGTGATGCAAACGCAAGCCCTGTTCTGCGCAGGAAAAGCATGATTGGATTCGCGCATGACGTGCGAGTCAACAGTGACGGAGAATGTGATGAATCTTGTTGAAAAAGGTGAATCGGGTTAATTAAAACTTGTATGTTCTCGGTTTGCTCACTGTGCTCGCCGATGAGCTCGAGGAAGAGTGTAAGAAGAAGGAAGGCAGTACTTGGAGGACGATGGGCTTTGGTTACAGACGTTATTTTGGTTTGTTGTTCTTGTGGCAGAGATCTTTGTTACTCTTCCGGGTTTCCCATCTTTCGTCGTCGCCGAG
Source organism: Rhizopogon vinicolor AM-OR11-026 (assembly GCA_001658105.1). Classification (NCBI taxonomy): domain Eukaryota; kingdom Fungi; phylum Basidiomycota; class Agaricomycetes; order Boletales; family Rhizopogonaceae; genus Rhizopogon; species Rhizopogon vinicolor. The sequence goes on along the minus strand of KV448168.1, from coordinate 97,638 downwards.
CCCTTGATGTCCTTCCCGAATGAGTACTTTCACTCCAGACTAGTGTCTTGTTCACCGCTGCCTACAGCCTCAAGGACGTCTCATACTACATTAAGCATAATGATATTCCTGGATATACAAATTATAATACCGTTCCTACATTATAATGCACTTGTCTTTCCTCTTTCTACTGCTTCTACTCGCCTCATCCTCGTTCTTCCGTTTCTTCCCCTCCTCTTCCCGCTCTCGTCGTCGCCGAATCTCTTCCTGTTCCTGCTGCCGCCGCTTGTATATCTCATGCGATCGCGCATCCTCTTCAGCTTGCAGTGTCCGTGCTAATACTGCACTGTACAAGTCGCAACTTCAGCTCAAACTCGGAGGAAAAGATTCTGTGCATAAAATCTCACTCTGGGCTTTGGTCGCTCGTCTGCATCTCCAGGGCACGGAGTGCACTCTCCGCCGTATGTCCAGCAAAGTCACCTCCTACAGGTGTTGAACGAACAAAATCCGAGTCCACGAATGTCGACCCAACTCCATCCACATCTTCGAGACGCTCCCAGACGACCGATGACTCTTGCAGGAATACATGATCCGTGACCAAGCTGTAAAGCGACGAGTCCTCCCCCTCACGTTTATGCAGTACAGAAAGATGCGAGTTTCGGAAGAGCGCAACGAGCGAGCCAGGCTTTAGCATAGACGCAAGCTGAAATAAGCCATGATATGTCAATTGAGACTTTGTGCTCTCCAGGAACGCCTGTGCAACGAGTGCTAAAACCCAATTCAGCAGTGAAAGTAATAAGTAACTTAGATTCCATACCATGATCGATCTTCTCTCTGTCCTGCTCTGAATAGCTATCGCTCGGGCTGGATGGGCTAGCATAGCCACTCGGGCCGCTTCCGCCTTGGCTGCTACTCCCTGCTTCGGGCTCCGCTCCATCCCACACATCCGCAGTCAACAAACGACCCCTCGTGATATGATCCGCGTCCGCGATGAGCGTCACCGCAGTGTCATAATCGCGCACATATGCGAGCACACGGTACTCGTCGCTCTCTGGGTCTGCTATCCACCCATGCACGAGCTCTATCCCTGCCTGCTCGAACAACTTCAATTCTCCTCCTTCACCTGCGGGTCGAAATGACGTAGCGCCTGTGAAGAGCGGGTTGAGATCGAGTCCCTCTGCCAAACGAGCAAACGAGAATCAGCGCGAGAAAATAACAACATATGAAGATGAAATGGTACGCACTGGTAGTGCTGGGCATGATGGAAAGTGCAGCGGAGACATCGATATCTGGACAGCTCATGAGGAGATACTCCCCTACGAGCTGCGCAAGGAACTCATACGACACGGTTCCGCGGTTATATGGCAGGATTTCGATCTGTCCTCGTAGGATCAGGATATTACCTATTGCCGCTAAGTGATCTACACACTCGAGAGCAAGAGGGACTCACAGATAGCGATGAACGAACATGGTCTGAAGAAGTAAGTAGCTGGATATTGAGCATCTGTCTCACGAACAGTAACCCAAACGCACCCATTGAAGTTCTGCGTGATGATCTTGACTCTACGCTTCGGCTCTGTGCTTCCAAACGCGATCTCTTTCAGGTACCAGACCTCTGCTCTTGATGCATGGAGGGTATCGGGCTCGACGCGCTCTGACATGAAAGCTTGGAATGAGTTATGTACCAAGTCAAGTGACAAGAAACGACTACGTCTGTGGCAGTGCAGATATGAACCGGTCCCGGCAATCGAATTTGAAATTTGGGTTCGTCTCCACACAATCGTCTGGCAGTTGATTTATAGGTGTAGGTCCAGCGAAATGTAAAATAGATAGAGAGAGAGATCGACAATCCTGAAGACTTGTAATTCAATGATTAATGGTCGATGTGGACACCATGAAATTGAACTCCGAAAGTCGTGAAATAATATGTTGAGTCTTTGACCTGTTTCTGTTATTTCAGTGACTTAGTAGTCTCACTCGGCGTAATACAATCTAGTGATTCATATTCATTGTAGCTATATATATCATGGTTCTTACAGAAGATACAAATACAAATGTCCAGTGCGTAGATCATGGGCTGTGTGTTGGTCCAATTCAGACGGCGAGGGTCACTGAACGATGCCAATTCACGTCGTAGTCATCCTCACTTATCACACAATGATGATGTGTTTTCTGAGGCAAAGATAAGGGCGGTTATCTTAGATCACAATTACACATGAATGATGACAACAGCTGCAAAACCCAATTGCGTGAAGTTCATTGCCGCGGAATAACTCAAAAAAGTCATACAATAAGTACATACCAACCTTAGGTTATATCCTGCATGCCGACTCGCTGAGCGTGCAATGCATTGATTTACAGGTCCAGATGGTGGCAACAATATCGAGTACAAGGGAAGCATTAATCGCCGAATAGTCGATCGCAGATTGCTGATGTGTTCCGTTGAGACTCGTGACTCCGAGTCGTGAGTCGCCAAATTCTCCTTGAAAACTACCACCTTTCGTGGCCCCAGAGTGCACACCAATTATTGCAATATTGCACCACCAACATTGGCAACGACACACGAGTTCACGAGTATAGCTTTTCTGCTTTGACATTTGCTCCACGTGTTATTACTTGTATCCATCTGTAATGTTAGTCTCGCAATCTCGACCGTTATCACGCTTCTCAAGAAAATCCACTGGCACACGCGAAAAATACTACCTGCTAGGTTAGCGATAGATAGCGAACAACTAGTCTTTCGAAACGCAGTGTTCCTCGTACTCTTTCGGTGTGTCTGGACTTCGTACCTAACAAGATTAATATTCCTACTAAGTATGTAGTATTACTGCTGTCGTTTATATCATATGTACTCACCGTACAATCTCAAAGTGGGTCTCTTGAGTTTTGCACAAATATCAACCGTTGGCATTGTCGCTGTCAGTGGTTGATCAGCTCGACAAGATCGACCCCGACCGGTCCAATGAACACAATGTTAACATCCGGGAATACTCGCGTGACCTTCCATATACACTGTACGCAAGGACGACCCCGAGCAAGCCCCCAGCTGCGGGCACTAACCTAATGTTTATCAACCACAAGCAAAACCCTATCATTAAATGTCACCGTTCCGAGTCTCCCAAGCCTCCAACAGGTTGTACATTTGCGTCCGCAGCATGGCGAGCGTAAGCTCCCGAGAGTTTGGAACCTTCGTTGCCAGACACAACAGAGACCGTCCCATACACAATACCACAATGACATGTCCATTTTACCTGAATACTGTGAGTATGGTGCGCACTGTGGTTGGGCCATAAATATCTTTGACGAGCCACATCCCCGACAAATTAAAGGGTGGATGTTTTTGTTGTCAAAACACAAACGATCGTTCAAACCTTCGTTGAACGGGCCGCTGTAGTACTGCTGTGAAAATGTAGCGAAGGAAATGATAGAGAGTGCAGCAGACATCAATGTCAGGACAGAGATATACGCGAGCTGTGCAATAGGACACAGTTCCGTGGTCATACGGCAAGATTTCGATTTGTATCATAGGATCAGGAGGGACTCACAGATTGCGATAAACGAACATGATCTGAGGACTACAGCTGGATATTGAGCGTGTGTCGCACGCGCAGCACCGTGACTGACTCAGTCATCGCGTACGTTTGGGTGATGTAGGATACGGCCGCGCGTGTGGTGTTGCGAGAATTCAGAAAACGCTTTCTTCCGCTCCCGCACACACACTTTCGGTGACGCACTTCGAATTGCCTCTGCAAATTCAGTGTTTTCAAGAACATAGGGAAGTTCGGAACAAGTATAAAGGGCGCGACTTGACCTACCCTGAACTGCTCACGTGACCTTCCATATACGCTGTTTCCACAGACATTAGTTGTTTGAAGTGATCAATGCGTCGGTCGAACAAATCACACAAGGTGCGCACAGACCAGTTTTTTAACACACACGTATGCGCATACTGCTTGTCTAGGTCCCCAATGTTAAACTACGACCCGCTCAACTACCATCTCGCCATGCCCACCCGACGGACGCGCCGTACCACCACAGCTCAGATTCCGAACACACGCCTCCTGATCCGACCAATGCGAGCATGGTCGATCTCTGTCCTAGACCGTTCAGGGGAGTTTCACTGTGCGCGACAGGCGCCATGGATAAGGTGTGTCTGTTCACACCACGACTGTTACAGGTCATGAAGTTAACGTTAACACTGTGAAGCCTACCTTGTTTAAACAGGCATTTGAACTAGGCGCGACATCTACCAGTGACTTCACGGACAGAGTGACCCACTTACTAGCAAACAGCCATGGAGGAGCGAAGTACTTGGTGAGTTTACTCCGAGGTGCCTCTCGCCTTTGTTCTATCTCATTTACATGCGTACTAGTGCGCACTAGAACGAAAAATACCTATCATGCGCCCCGAATGGATAACAGATGCATACGAGGTCTGGCTACGTGGCGATGACGTTGACCTGGCAAAGGTGAGTTACGCAGAGTCACCCACCCGTACGCATATTCCTAACCTCCGCAGACCATTTCGAACTACCGCCTTCCCATCTTCTCCGGCGTCACTCTCTCACTCTCAGGTATTGATGACCTCGACGCACGTGCAAGTATCAACCGCGCCCTCACTAAGCACGGTGGGACATACGTCAAAGCTATCGAACGCCCAGTGAAGGTTACACACCTACTCTGTGCAGGCGACAACGAGACCGAGAAGATGCGCTACGCGGACAAGTTTAATAAACGTGGTGAGGCCACGATCCATGCCGTCTGGGAGGAGTGGTTCTGGGACTGCTTTGAATTTGGAGGACGCTTCGAGGAGAAACGCTATGCTGTGACGCGGCCGAGGCCGGAGAGAAAGATCACGAACCAAGGTAGGTAGATAGACGGCCGACCTGCAGACCTGAAGTTAATTCACGCACAATAGAAGCTACTACCTCAATACCAGTACATGACTCTGCCCCGGGCACACACCCTTCGAATGCAATTCCTGTTGATGGGCATCTACCCAGGACCCCCGCGCCACCGAAACCTAGTCTTGAGCTTGACTTAGTGGAAGACGAAGAACCTGCGTCTCTTGCACGCACTCCAGTTCGCGCAGTCACGCTGCAGCTCTGGGGGAGCCTATTACGTCCAAGAGGCTTCGAGCTCGATGCGGGTGGTAACAAGCTCGTGCGCAGTCCTTCAAAGTCACAGTCCCTGGCAGGACCGACGTCGCCGACGCGACTACCAGCACGACTCATGCCTGATGTGCGGGCGAAAGGAAAAGAGAAGGAGAAAGACCCGCAGGAGAAACACAGCGTCATCTCGTCATTCAGGCGCGCTGATTCTTTTGCGCCGCCCCCGAAGGAATTGATGACGCATCTGCCGTTCAGGCGGTCAACGACCATTGCAGCTCTGGGACCTGGGGACGCAGAGGGAAGCAGAGCATCCCGTCGATCTGAGGTGGAGGAGTCGGCGATGGCGAGACTCTTTGCGGGGTACCGGTTCTGTCTACTTGGGGAAGCGAAATGTGCGAACGTACGCACTGCTGTTGAGAATGGGGGAGGTATGGTCACAGACGAAGATACGGATAATGTCGATTTTATTGTCGTGCGGCTCATTAGGTGAGCCCCAGCCCTATGGTTCTGCATGAGATCATCTTACAGCGGATCACGTAGTGGAAGCAAACTCTATCAGAATGAATCTGATGAGATGTTGCGCGCCAAGTACCGTACAGAATGCTGGCTCGAGCACTCTGTTTTCCAAGAGCGAATATGTGAACCGCACGAAAATATATCGTTTACACCTCTGATCATTCCCTGTCCGATACCCGGTACGTATCAGACACTGTTTCCCTTGTTTCTCACGTGGCTGACGTGGTTACAGATGCTGAACGAATAGTTCTCAGTCTTTCTGGACTCGATCAGTCTGAGCTGTGCTGGACGAAACGTCTGCTGCGTGCATTGGGCATCACGCTCGCCCAGACATTCTCCCGTCTCTCGACACATTTACTCTGCCCCAGTGCTTGTGGTGCTAAGTATGACAAGGCAAAAGAGTGGAACATCCCTGTTGTGGGCGTGGCGTGGCTGGAGGATATGGCGAAGGAGGGGAATGTGCCTGACGTTAGCGAATATCTCATCGGTGATGTCGGTGACCGAGTGGATAAGGGTAAGACGAAGGAGGATGTCCAAATGGTAGACATCACCAAGGGTAAAGGTCAACCAGAGTTATCATTACAATATCCGAAGTCATTTTGACTGTTTTGCTTTGACAGCCCCTCCACTATTTGCCAAGAAGCCAAATCTCTTGCATGACCTCCGACGAGTGCCAACGCTCCTTGACGTTGGGCATGCACCTCCAAGCACGTTCTTCGGCAAGTCGAATAGCTTGCTTGACGACGCTCTGCCACACCTCGAGGACGATAACGAATGTGTGCGGTCCTCAGTCTCTCCGCATCCATTGCCACCGCAGAGCAGCTCTCCCGCACTTGAATATCTACCCCCGCCCCGAGGCCTTGCTTATCATACCCCCTCACCTCATCCTCCAATACCCTCTTTGGACATAAACGGACTCATACCCTCATCAAGCTCGCCCTCGCCGATGAAGCTTCCGCCAAGCTCAGACGCACGACTGACGTCCCAGCCTTCACCTGTGCGAGTACCCCACCCACGAGACGTCGCACGCGAGCTACAGGAGAGCTTGACAACGCTGCTTGGGAAAAGACAGGTATCGGAAGAGGATGCCATGCGTCCTGAGCAGCGGAAAGGCAAGCGGCCGCGACCGCTGCCGCGCTCCAAGGTATGTTGGAGAAATAACAAATAAACTTCATTAGTTTCTTTCCGTATTGAATTTTGTTACCTACAGGCGCCGTCTCGACAGGAATCACGCGAAATCATCGTGAGAGAGACTTCGCCGCGGCTTAATAATATGCCAATGCCGATGCCGCTTCCACAGCCTGTTTATTATGATGCGCTGAGCCTGCTGGACGGGAGTGTGCGAGCGAGCGAGGATAGTTTGCGCGTGACGTATGAAGATCCCGGGCAGGAGGCCGAGAAACGAAAGCTGATGGCGTTGCTCGGGGAGGAGAACGTGGGGAGGAAGGGGAGGAGGAAGGGTACGGGTGCGAGGGTTGCGGGATTTTGATTTGCATATTTATGATATGGATTTGTGGTGCGGTATCTCCTGTAGTGTGCATACTAGCTTTGACAAGCTTTGGTGAATCGAGAGAGGTTGTTGGACAGGCATTAATGGGGTAGTGGTAACCTGGGTCGTTGCCATCGACCCGCCGGGGGTTCGATTCCCTCTTAATGCACTGTATCCTCGTCGAGGCTCATTTGGTCAAGTTTTAACACGATTTTATTTTGGTTCCGAGGTTCTTTTGCCTGTGCCATTAGTATTACCGTAACGTACAACATACATACAGTCTTACTTTACCAACACCCGTATTCCATCCCAAACAACACTCCGAATCTCTTTCAGCACAGGTAATTATAGTCGCTTTCATTGTTCAGTGCTTACATAAAATGATGTTTCCAAACATTGGACTGCCAAGATAAGTTGCATAGAACTTGAACGCTCTCGATGGGCAAAGCCGAACGACCCAAGTCCGTCCTTTCGTGCGATGGTGGTCCGTACGATCCAGAGAAAAGTACAAGACGCGTAGAGGAAAACGAAGCGAAGAAAAGAAAGAGAAGCAAAAGAAGAAGTTCATAGCCAAAATAGAGGCCAGGAGGGCGATGGAACAAGAGAGCCAAGGCGAAGAGTCGGGGCAGGTGGACTCGAATGATGTGGTCGATTTACTGTCCAATGTCGACAAACCTCGCGTCGTCGTCGCCGAACCTGGAGAGGTAGATAGCCTTGCTGCTGATATCAGCGACAAAGTGCTTGCTGGCACGATGCTCAGCGAGAGGACCGGGACAGATGAGAAGGATGTCCCGGTCTGATGAAGAGGCACGGACCAACTTGCCGGGCCTGCATCTGCGCTAACCAATGCACAAGCTCAAGAGCTCAAGAGCAACTCGAAGGTGCCTGTATGCAACGCTGGAACGGGGAGCCAGAGCCAATACTTGAGCTTTTGAGGTTATCCCGAGTATTCAGAGGTCAACTACGACGTGCAGAGTTCCAGGGGCCTACTGGACCTATGTAATCCTGGACACAATATTGTACGCACACCTCGAGTGACGAGTCTTTGATCCTAATGAGAATGATATGATGCTACAGATGCAGCTGAGATTCATACTATGGCAAGTGCCCCAGCTGCGAGTATCAATCTATATTTTCAAGTTTTATCAACCCACACGCAAACTTTGCAAGTCGCAAATACCTCGATTACGTTCATCCTTGAATTTCACCGTTTTCCCGCCTCCAACAAGCAGGACATCTGTGTCTGGACTCTGGAGTATGACAAACGTATTCTCCCATAAGATTTGTAACCCTTCAAGTTTTTGTCGAGACTCAAGACAACGGAAACCTTCCACACCCAGTTCTGGCAATTCCAACTCTGATCGTCTCAAGCTCGCTCAGTAGAGAAGGATCGACTGTCCTCATTCGTCTAAGGTCTGCTTACGGGAGACTAACTATCTCATAGTATGACAGGGACATTTGCAAGCAGCACTTCGAAAGCGAGTCGCCGAGCTGATGCAAACCGTGGTACTTCCTCCGAGTGGTAAATTGAGAGAGAAATCCCTCAACGAGCATTAATGGGGTAGTGGTAACCTGGGTCGTTGCCATCGACCCGCCGGGGGTTCGATTCCCTCTTAATGCAGCTTGGGGATCTGGGTGATGAGACCTGTGTTTTTCGTGTTATTTCATTTTTATGTACGAGGTTCTTTTCCCTTGCAGCGGTTGTTCCACTCCGCGCCACTACCGAAAACAGAAGGAACGACTATCTTCCTTCGTCACTCAAGCTTACTCAAGGTCTGCCCAGGGGAGACTAGCCAAAAACTGATCGTCCAAACTACTCTTTAAATTACAGGTACGCAATATCTCTTTTAGTATTTTTGGAATGATTTTTCTGTACATATTGCATCGTCACAGGAAAGGCAGAAATGCGTAGTCACACAGAACGCTCTGGATGGGAAAGCCTCGGCGTCAAAAAAACAAAGATATGTACGTTCGACGATGCTAGTGAAATGTTGATGAACTTCAGGTCGTCGAACTTGATGACTCTGAGGTATCTGATGACCTCAGGCAAGCGATATGATTATAATGAGAATGATTTGATGCATATGTTACAGATGCAGGATGCTGAAACTTGGAATGTGTGGTGAGTGCTCCAACTGTGAGCACCAACCTTTTTTTATATATCAACTACCTCATACGCCAGATTTCCGTCGTCCTTAAATGTCACCGTTCTCCCAGTCCTCCAACAAGTTGTACATTTGCGCCTGCAGTGTGACGAGCGTAATTTCCCGAGAGATTTGGAAGCCTTGTTGTCGGATACAACGCAGACCGTCCCACACCCAGTTCTGACAATTCCACCGCTGATCGTTTCGCATGACAGGAACAGTTGCAAGAAGTGTTTCGAACTGGGTAAGCTGATGTATGGGCAGTCTGCCAACGAGGAAACTGCCGCGCCAAGCATGTGTATTTTGGTGTGGCTGGTTGCGCCGGAAGTTTATGGTAAAGGTGTCTATGTTCCCGAGAATTTCGTATGTGTTGCCGATACCAGGATCGGTTGGGATATAAATCGCCCAATGAAGGGGATATGGGCGTCCTGGCGCTCGCTGGCCTCGCCAGAACTGGACCACCTCGACGTTATAGTAAGCATTTGTGGCAGGCATATTGAAAGATAGCTATGGGGCTAGGTAAGTGATACTTATCGCTAAGGATGCCATTGGTGCACTCACCGAGAGGGCAGGCGAGTGTTGATGGCAGATGAAGGACAGATGAGCCTGGTGGTACTGGTCATCAACTCATTGGTGATTGCCTTTATACGAAAGTCCCAGTGGATTTTGTTTAAACGAGCAGAGCTTCGAAGTGGACGACTGTGAACGCCACAGCGACATGTCCATTTTACTTGAATGCTGTGAGTATGGTGCGCATTATAGTTGGGCCACTAATTAAATCCATCCGCGACGCAATGAAGGTGGAATGCTATTGGCGTCTAAACAAACTCTTGGGCCACGAAGATTTTGTTGAACATCCTGTGACACGATGGTTTTTGACTCAGCCAAAGGATAAACTTTTGCAATTCGAATTGACCTATCAACAACACCCTTATATCAAAAGGTAGTGTACACTGTAATCATGATAGGAATGGGTAAATCGTACAATATCATCGCCTCGCAGAATTTAAAGAGGAGCTCCTCAAACTAGTAGGCCATCACGAAAATCAGAAAAATTATTAGCACCACTTATAAATCCTGCAAGTCATCCGTGACTTGAAACAAGTAGGGTCTTCCGATGAATTTGACTTACCTGTTCGTATCATTACGCTTATTTGTGACTTAAGTCAAGTGTGTTGGTTAAGCACTGGTACTAGAATGCACGGTTCAATGCACATCACGAAGTTAGAGGAGTTGGAGAATCGTAGGGAAATAGAGTCCGATTTAGTCCTGCAAAGCCTCTATCTCATGAGTACTTTGCGCAGATAATCGTCACACGAGTCTTGATAGAGTGCTAGATATCGAAATACAGAAACTGAGTGACCTGCTCATGCCTCCATCCGTTAGGCTTACTAGGATTTTTGGCTTTGGCGCGAAACTGCGCGATCACTTTTCGGTTGTGTGCAATTGCTGAGAGCTGAGCATGCTTTAGAGTGCCTTGTTGTTGTACGTTAACGAATAACATCATCGATGAGAGTGAGAAGAGTAACTGCACCCCATGCAATTTGATGGTGATCTCATGGAACCCAGATGATACAGAGGTCTGTGGTAGGTAAAAATACTTCACTGACGCAATGTGAGATAATAAGTTGAAGATATACGGAAATGATTGACGCACCAGGCATCCAGCGTGGATCAGTGAATGAACTCGATAAGGAGCTAGCGATTCTATTTTTTTTTGTTGACAACTTGGGCCCGATTGATAAGTAAGACTTTTACCTTGAATCGAACCATGCCCTTAGAATAAACAGTCCGCGGTTGATGGGCTAGTCGCCGAAGCCACTGAGTACTGCTACTGAGTACTGAGTGCTCGAGTCTACTAAGTTTACGATTCTTACATAAAGAAGTTACATAAGTTAACCAACTTGAGCGTGACGTTGCCAGCTAAGGTCAGTGAGCTCGACCTCATGGTCTCGAACCTTGCAACTCGTCGATTCAACTCAGCAAGAGCTTATACTGTCTTCTGGCTTTCGGTTCCTTACTAGGTATGTAGTGCTCCTACTACTTAGCAGGACCTCATGTATACGCAAGTGACATGCAAAGACTTTCTCCTGGAACACGCAAAGTTCACTTTCCCCATTGTAAGGACTCTGAGTCGTAGTCCCCTGGCGACGGAAACCCTTTCTTTACGCCACTGTCAACATTCCTATTCATTATCGTTACCCTACGACGTCACCCCCTTCCTATTACATATTTAAGTATCCATTCGCGTCGTACATTCAGTAGCACAGAAGCAGAATAGTGGTGTAGTTCTTCCCCCTTCCAAACTCACTCACGGTTCCATCATTCACTTCGAACTCGCACAGCTACACACAATGTAGCATCCTTACACCATTCCTGACGAAAATCAAACTGAAGACTCAATCCATATATCAGCGTTCGATGTCGCGACTACAGAACATCTTCGAGGATGGCGTATTTCGCTTTCCATTGCCAAAAGCAAAGTATGCCATCCGCGACGACGCTCTCGTTGAGAAGTTGAGTGCCACTCTTGATAACATTATCGGACAAACTCTTTTACCCAAAGGTGTCCGAGGACGTCCCCTGCTGCGTTTTCCCCCTGAGTTGGAACACGGAAATGGTGATGAGTGGAAATCCAATCCGCACGAATACCAGGTACGTGCAATTCTCAAAGGACTCATTTATGGCCGAGGAATTCAAACTTACCTTGAGATAGACAAAGGCCTTGTTAATCTATCAACTAGCGACGTATGGCAGTTCATTGAGGCTGAACCATTTCCTCTCAAGGTCGCAGAGGTGGTACGCCGTTCTAATGTGGCAGAACGTCGCCGACAGTGTCACGATACATCCTTCGTACGCATCTACATACACATTCACGCGCTACATGTTACATCCACGTTTATGTTTCATTCTCCGTTTCAACATTCTCTAATAGTCCTCGTTGTAACATCGTCTCTCCTCAATCTTTCCAACTAAGATTGAGGTGAGCATTATTACTACGACGTCCACATACATATACTTAACAACACTACATACTAGTTTCTATTCTGTTTTCTAGGTATGCACTTGTCGTAGTTGTATCCTAAATCTTTCCAACTAAGATTGAGTTTCTATTCTGTTTTCTAGTCCGAGCCTGTCTACTCGCCACAGACAGCTCTGCCGTAAGTTTATTATCTATCAGGTCTTAGAGAATGCTTGATGCGTCTGGAAGATTACGCAGTCGCATCGTTCTGCGCTGCTATGGCACATTTAAGGGCGATTACGTTGTCATCCTTGCTCTACGTGAAGGCATGCTCCATGCTTGGGACGAGCTAAGTACTTCAAAGCGGTGAGCAGTTAAGTAATTACTCGATGATCTGCTGCAGGGCCGAAGTATACAAATTGGTCCAGGACCTTCATAGTATTGGAATGATGCATTAGGACATCGAACCTAGCAATATAGTGCGCGTTAATGCAGTTAGGTTCTGACTCGTTGATTTTTCTGAGTGTCGGAAGCATACCGGCAAAGAAAGCAGGGTACGATTTTCTTCTCATTGCTTCTCTCTCAGAATTTGACTTTGAAATAGGTCGGCGAACTGCGCGGTCCTGAAGTACGAAACGAGAAGTGTTCCAAGCTACGAGCATTTAATACTTGCTGTGGCCGCCCCTTCTAACGGATGCTGTACATGTGTAAAGGAGGCCTTGTGGTGGCCTATTGAAAAACTGGACGCTCAAGCTTTCACTGTCTGGTAAGTTATATCACGTATATTGTCATCGAGAACGGCCAATTGATGTAGGGCTACTAGTATATATTCATGAATAATGATTACCCGTAACTTTAAACCAACGATAGTATTTATTGGAAGTGCAGAAAACAATTGTACTCTTTAGTGAGAACTATAGTCGCTTGAGAGGATCTTATAGCAAAATACTTCGACCACTCACTGGCCAACAAGAAACCCTCATCCTTGTCCCAAAGCCAATAAGCGTCACAGCCCCAAGCTGCCAAGCTAGTTGCATATCACCTCCATGTCCACATGTAGGGTGCCCTGGCAGTCCACATATTTGGTGTCCCTACAACAGAATCAGTTGAAGTTGTTGAAAGAGAAGAGACACAATATAACATTGGTAAATCGCCGGTCCAATGCGGACCGAGTCGAGGAGACTTAAGGGAGGAGACTTACTTGTCCATTATCCAATCACCCAATAAATCAGTAAATGCCAGTCCCTTTTCCGGGGAGTCTTCAGAAGTTTCCCATTTTATTTCCAGTGAAGACCCAGAGTTCGTTTCATGGGTCTTGATCTTTAGTACACCATTCAAACGTGCTGGAAAGCTATCTTCAGCAAGACCCCACTCGACTCTCCATCTTTGCTTATGCATATCAAAGCACAACCACCATATACGTCCTGCAGGGATTGAGGTTATCATAATAATTAGGGTGAGGAGCAAACCGGGAGCCAAGGACGACATACCCCCCGCAACAAATTCTAGGTTACCCACTTTCTGTGCAGCGCGCATGCGTTTTTGGAACATCATGATTTGGAAACAAGTAATAAACTTGTTATTGCCCAGTTCATAAACCTCAATGACATCTGGTGTACAGCACAAAAGGCTTCTAAAAGACTCCTCCTTTGCTAATTTGTGTATAAAAACGAATGAATAACTGTTTCAGGTGAGAACAACTGTGTACTTACCATTAATTTTACCCAGATGTAGCTCGGTAAACAATGTGTTGTCGCTAGTTATCATACACGCGAGACGCAAGTCGGAAACACATTTAAACGAGAATTTGGGAATGAATACAGCCAATGCTGAAAAGGCCTCTCGCCGATTATTCACAATTGCCCAATACATCGCCGTGTGACCCTCGATATTAGGCGTTTGCAGGAGGTCGGAGAACTCTGCACCTGGGAGAATATCAGAGCAAGCCTTGATTCTTTCCGAGGTGAAAGGGAAAGGGGTGGCAGAGACTCGGACAACTTCACGGATGAGAGTTAGGACAGCGGCACGCCGTTTCTTGGCGGAATCTTTGAGTTCGAGTTCAGATAATGCAGACGTGACAATTGCATCGTACGATAGAGGTAGATTATCGCACTTGCTATCATCAAAGTATTCCTCGGTAGGCATTTGGAGAGGAGTAAGGTGAAAGGAGTAGACTAGGAGGTGGTATATCATAGCAAGAAGATAGGGGCTTTCAAGCATCATGAAAGGTATATATGTACATAGTTTGTAAAGTACGTCTGGATGTTGAATTTCGGAATATAGCATTATCTGAGTGCAGTGATAACATCATAAACTTGGCGATCTTACCCTTATGATATAGGCAAAGGAGAATCATGGAGCAGACGCAAGTGCTTTTAGCGCTTGAGTGTATTCTTTACGATCATGAATACCCTCTGAACGACCATTCTAGTGGGGTCAATCGATGAGATCTATACACTACAATACCACGACGGTCCAGGAGTATGGAGCCACCCATGCCCATATGTCGGAAACCTATTCAGACATATTTAGGAATGAATCAAGGCAACGCGGAAAAGATGTCTCTTCGGATATTCACAATTGCCAAATATATCGTTGAGTGACCCGCGATGTTAGGTGTTTGCAAGAGGTCAGAGAATTCTGAAGTTGGGAGAGCAGCAGCGATGTCGATTAACGCAGAGGGAGGCGCGGTGGACTCGGAGACAACAGCATGGATAAGAGATGGAGTAGGATCATGTTTCTTGGCGGGATCTTTGGGTTTTGATAATGCAGAGATTGCAATTGAAATTGCATCGTATGATGGAGGTGGTACGTCGTACTTGCTATCATCAACCTTGATTCTTGGTAGACATTTGGAGAGAATTAAGGCAAATTCAGGGACTCAAATGATGGAATGTATATATGAAGTACTATGGGCCATCGGGAGACCCGGATCCGTTTCGCGCTGAGTCTGAGTGCAATGATAACGTCAACAATATTCAAGGATTCGAGGTGGGATTAGATGCAAACGAAAAGATCGCTTGCCTAACGGCCTGAAGCAACTGTCCGGGTTTGCGCTCGGAGGTCGACTCTGACAGTGACAAGGGCGGGTCATATTCCCGTTGCCGAACATATTCAAGCTGTGGTAGGATAAGACAATATGTACAGTGGTTGACAGCGATACTACCAAAAAAAGGGTGCGAAGGAGCATGCTGCGAACAACATTATGGTTACCGCATCGACCAACGTGACATGCTCACCATGAGAACAAGCTCAATGAGGATCCTGCCTTATCACAACGATTTCTACAACCCCATGTCTTTGACTCGCAGGTAGATTGCGTTACAGCTCTATCAATTAGATTAGAAGGTTTGCCACGACCCGGAGCGGCGCCCTAGCATTACATTGCCATATGAAGAGGGGGATGATCGGGAAAGCGATGGAAGTGACAATGAAGACGGCGATGAGGATGCGTTTGTCATGTTTGTTCTCACTATCTGTTCAGACAATCGAAAGCTAACGTACGCAATCCACACGAGAACAGATCGGCAAGTTGATGACTTTGCTTGGTAGCCATCTTAGTGGTAGTTTAATTATAAGAACATATAGAGCCGCTCCCATTAATTCATACCTATGTTACTCAAGTACAGACTCCAAAATTGAGGCGCGAAACGATTGGCCAGTAAGTAGCAAAATCACAATGCGGTCAGATATCTTCGTAGAACTTAGGCCAGCACTAGCTGAGCTCCAAATACCTAAACTAAAAGAAAAGGATGCGGGTTAAGTACACATTAATGACAAATCGTTTAATTGCTTACTCTAAATGTCGTCGATAACGTTCACAACGCATTCATTGCGCTTCCAAAAATCTGCGCAAGCGATCGTCCTAAGTGCACATCAACTCGCTACCAGGTGTCCATCGCAGATAACCGACGAACATCGTGTACGAGACCAGAAATCAAGCCAGAATTTTCCCTACATCCGACCAACCATAAGTGTAGTATCAAGGTACTTTACGCCTGCTAGTTGTGCGGAACGGAGATCAAGGAATAACGACAAAAGCGACGAGAAGCAACCTAAAAGAAACATCAGTATGGAGTCAAGCGAGCGGAGGGGATATGCTTACTGTCCCAGTATGGTGTCGTCGACCGGAATGGTGTGTGCTACTTGTATTTAAATCCGCGTGCGGCCGGCGTAAGAGATGAATCGGTAGAACAATGATAGATAGGATTGAAACACGCGCAGAGGTATGTTATAGTAAGGCCCTATGATATCGACGCTATATGAGAAGGTGTCAAGATGCATCCATCAAAGGCGAAACGACTCGGAAATGAGTGCACCTCGATCACTTCTCAATTATATGCAATCGCCGAGAGCTGAGCATATTTGAGTGCCCACAATGTTCAGTTGTTGTGCTTGTGTTGTGTTTTAACGAATTCACGCCCACGAACAAAGTGAGGAATCACTCTGACACCATCTAGAAGAGTAACTGCACCCTATGCAAATTGATAGTGATATCGTGCAACCCGAATGATACAGAGGTTCATGGTATGTGAGAAAGACTTCACTATGCCTAAGCAACAAGAGGCGTGCGATGGAAAAAAGCTGAGATGCTTACGGTTTATTTTCAGCCACCATGGTATCTCGGGTCGTACCAGCGGTCGTCGCCTGGTCTAAAATTTGATTCCATTAAGTCGGAAGACGACCCGCGTCCTACACGTGAAGATGACGACTCAGGAGCTTATCGGAGTACAGCCTCTTGTTTCCTTTGCTGGAGTTCTCTGGCCCTGGTAACTCGAGTAGTAAGGGGATCGACTTGAACAGCCGTCCTCTCAACACCCGTAGTTGTGCTCGTGAGAGCGGTGCATCCAAGCTAATGTCCATGGAAATTACCTGTCACTTTTTACTTCGTCTTCCTCCGAATCCAAATTGCCTGAACGCTCACCAGCATGGGTACATTTTGCATACGTTCTCTAGCAACACGCTTGCCCTTCCACGATGCGAACAACGAGACATGCATATGGCATCGTAGGATCAGGGTCAACTGGCGGCGTGTGACAGTATCATTTCAATGAATCATTCGCTCTCCAGGGCGCGACGTATATGCTTCTGGGCGACTACGGGGTACTTGAGGGCGATCATCCTTAGGATATGCTCAATATTTGGGACGAGCTCAGTACTTCCGGGCGGTGAGCAGCATAAATAATTTTGAAGTAAATGTTCAACAATAACCATCAAGCCGATCATTCACACTTGCTCAATGCAACGCAGTGTGTCCTTCGATTTCAGGCGTTTGCAGGATCACAGCCTGGAAGTATAGCAGCGCAACTTGAAGTCTTGATCCTTTTGGTGAAAGAGGCAAATAATTTGACTAGGTTAAGATTGAATGGAGAACAGACGATACACAAAATTCACTGTGGACGACCGTTATTTACATAATGAAATAGATAGTTGCCAGTGAAACATTTCGTTTCCCACCAGGCATAACATTACCTGTCATACATTCACTTCTACAACCATGCCACTGTCATCCGAGAAAATGCTTTAGGTATGAGTATCATCCTTCACGCTCATCCCACCTTATAAGTAATTAGACTTCGTCCCCTGCGTCGACCTCGTTACGTTCGTCTGACAAGTCACGTTCAATCGACATTCAGCATCCGGCTAGCCAATATTTCGACCACAACATGGTTATCAGATCCACCAACGTGACATGCTCACCATCGAGAAAAATCTAACTGCATATCTTGCCTTTGATCACGACGATTTCTATAACCCCCTACCGGTTCGCAAGTGGATTGTGCTAGAGTTACAGCTCTATCAATTGGATTACAATTTTTATCATGAGTCAGAGCAGCACCCCGTAATGCCATTGCCAGCTGAAGAGAGGGATAATTTGGAAACTCATGGAAGTGACAACGAAGATGACAACTCAGAAGAAGAAGTGTTTGTTACGTTGATCCTCGCTGTCTGTTCAGATGATCCCGATAGCTTGCGTGAGCGACCCACATAGCAGTAGGTGGACAAGTTGACGACTTCGCTTGGTAGCCAACCTCAGTGGTGGGTTAGCTATAAGAATATGTAGTGCCTCCATTGACTCATACCTATGCTCGCACTACTGATTCGGCTGTACATACGTCAAAACTGATGCGAGAAACGATTCGCCACTACTCTAAACCTCCCCGACCCCCTTGATAACGTTCCCTCGCACCACAACGCGTTCATTGCGCTTCCAAAAATCCGAAAGAATCTCCGCTAGCCTCGTTGGATCGTCCTGAGCGCAGGTCAACTCATCATCAGATGTCCAACACTAATAACCGACGAACCTCGTGCACGAGATGTCCCACCCCAGAACCAGCCATCACTTCAAGCCAGAATTTGCCCTGCATCTGACCGACCATAAGCGTGGTGTCAAGGCGCTCTGCGCCTGCCAATACTAAAAGTCGTGCGGAGCGGAGAGCAAGGAATAACGACGAAAGCGACGGAAACCAGCCTGAAAGAAAATCAGTATGAAGTCAAGAGAGCGGAGGGGGTTTGCTTACTGTCCCAGTATGGTGCCGTCGACCGGAGCGGCGTGCGCCACTTGTATTTGAACCCGCTATTTGTGCGCGTGGTTGGTGTAAGAGGGGAATCGGCGGGAACAATGATAGATGGGATCGACACACGCGCAGAGGTGGGATTATGGATAAGGCCCGTATCGACGCTGTATCAGAAGGTGTGAGGGTGTATCTATCAAAGGCGAATGAAATACACGTACTGCCACTCGATTGCTTCTTCAATGCTATCGAATCCCTCCGGTCGAGAGTTGAGAATCGTGTGCATGTGGGGTAGTGCTTCTACTGCCGTGCCTATGGACGATAGTTCAAACGAACAACTCTCGGGGGTTGGTGAGTTTACCTTCTACTACATCTAGAACGGCCACTCCTGCGATTTTATATTTGTGTTGCTGGAGTATGGGACAGGCACGTACGCAGACAGAACCTCCCATGCTGTGTCCAACAAGCTGCTTGTAGTCAGTGACTGGTATGCGTAATGGAGAATAAATTTAACCATTAGAGTTGGAGCTGCTGCCGCATCGAGATAAATCGCTTGGATCAGAGCACAGAAATCGTCCACAAGAACATCAATTGATAGATTTTCGTCAGACTGAGATGATGTTGTCTTTCCTGAAAGAATGATGAGCATTCCGCGTTCCCTTGAAGCGAATGCATACCATGCCTCCTCGCATCAAACGCCAGGACACCGACGTCATCTTTCATGATTCCACTGATCTCTTTCGCGAGACACGCAAAACTTGTACCTGCATATCCTGCGCCGTGGTGCAACACGATGACACCCCCGCCATCGTACTTTGGGGGAGTGAAATATACACGTACATCGAGGGCTCGGGTAGGGAGTGCTACCTGCAATGCCTGAGAGAAGTATGCAGCAGAACTCAAAGGCTGAAATTGGGGATTTGGTGGCTTGGGTTTGCGTGTTGACCGTGGTCTATATGACATGACAATGAGAACAAATAGATGGATGGAAAACCGCATACACTGGGGGTGGGCCCATGCCAGTTGAGAGTGCACCGATTTCATCAGCAAGCTCAGACTGTTCAACATTATCCTCGTCTGTGGGCGGTAGCTGGGGTAACTTTGCTATTCGGGCGCTGATTGCAGATCGATATAGCGAGCTCATCCTCGACGTCCGTAATCAGGAGGAATGCGGTTAGTCGCTGATGTAAGCAAGAAAGTTCTGCCCTTCGAACCAAGAATTACTGTAACCCAAGTGTGCAAGAACTATGGCATCGCTTTTCCGTGCAGCGTCGAACAACATATTCAGACCATCTTCATCACGGCCATTCGCGACAGCGGTATCAAAACAGCCACCTTCCAAAGTTCCTGAAGCAAATACACACTTCAAAATTACTCTCCAACGCTCTGCCATTGCTCTCGGCGAACGGAAGAAGGAAACCCTAGTAGCACTCGGTCTGCATAGACGTATGCAAACTGTTTATCATGTACACAGTCCAGAAACTGCAGGAAAGATCCTGAAAGTGAAGGAATTGGTCGAGGTCGAAAATGTACCGGCAAGGGCCGTACGCTCTCAGTCAGAGCAGAGGAAGGAGAGGAAGGCATCGAGAGGGTACCAGGTGGAGGGTACAAAGCTGGGGGGACTTGCATGGGAAGCTTCATGACGAGGTGCGTTTATCTAATTTCCTGTTATTCCTTCGCTCATTTGCTTCTCAAATCAGAGTTCCACCTCCATTTATTGCAGTCATTTCTTCCTCATTACCTTGTCCTCCTACTGGCTTTACTCTTTTTAAGCTAAAGTTGAATGCCTGGTGCCGTTCTTGGTTTGCTATAGAAAGCCCCGAGAGCATTTTCGGGTGGTGTGTATGCATTCTCTCTCCGCCATCTCGTCCGTTTTCGATGTGCATTGCACTCCCTGTACACGGCGATCATCTCTGTATTGCGACATTCTACCTTGCGGCTCAGAGTCACAGTTATTGTGGTGCCTGTGTGTCTGTGCTTTTTTGTTGACTAATCGTTGGCATACAGCTCGAGCATTGCAAGTTACCAAACTTGTTCCCTGTACACTGCACTTACTTCGCAGATGCCCGCCACCCGTAGTTGATGCAGTCGGTTATGCGCGTGTCTTATAGATGCTTCTGGAGCCATACACGAGATACTACCGCCTCGATCACGTTCACACCCACATTTCAACAGTGGACAGCAGGTTGAGCACACGAGTGACTTGCAGAGACTTGAGCAAATTCCACAGTATTTTCTCTGGAGATCTGGAAATGGATGTCAACATTCGCTCCTGCATGGGTTGATCTATTACCTCTCTTTCTTCTCATCTAACGGATTGTTTGCATCAATATGTTCAACTCGTCCGAAGCCCGGTCATGCACCTCCAAAATATTCAAGGGCTATTCTTGGGATGTAGTCTGGCTGTAGGAACTGGTGATTTTGACTTTGAGCGCACAGCAACTTTGGGCGCGTATTTCAGGAGGTGATAAATAGGATAGATGGAATCAGATAGAGTGGACAGTGGTAGCCAATGCTTAGTAGCTATTTACAAGTTAGCGAATGTTGAGTTACCAGCCACTCTGGCCCAATGATTATTGTCGGACGTGTCAGCTAAAGCCCCACTCGAGGATCCTTGAGGGAAGAAATCAACAGCCAACGGTACCGAAGGCGTCTACCCGGTGCGGACAGTAGACACCGGACGGTCATCTGTTACCGGCTCCAGAAATGATGCAGCGAACTTCACCTGCACAACGCCATCGTATTCCTGTGCATTCGGCCTCGTGCAACCCTGCGGGAACGAAGATTGCAAAATATAACTCCCTAGAACAAACTTGGGTGATTCCGGCTACGCTTATCCCTTAGACTACCCCCGCATTTACTCCAGTTCTGCCGTGAGTTATCCCGTATCCTTGGAAGTGTCATCCTCCTCAGAACATTTAGAGTTTTAGCTTCCATATGCAGGGAGGATTTCTGACCGAAGATGACTTGGAGAAGTACTTCGTATACGGAGAGTATTCGTTTACTAGTTTCGTCCCAGCACCTCCGAGTCCTTCTTGCGGTTACAATTGGCAGCAGCCCCACTCTACCTCCCTTGGTGTGGGAGGACCATCCGACATACGCCGTCGCCCCAGTGTATCTCCCTGGCATGAATCGGTCTACCGAGTACCCGAGGCATGTGTTCGCGAAGCATGATTTTAGCATTCGAGAAGCTCATAATACATTTGCCTGACTGTTGCACTATGTAGGTTCATCAGCCACTACCATCAGGATCCGGAACGAATTCTTCATGCTGCAACACAACCTCTGCCCCAGATCCGATGTCAGAAGCTAACATATGGTCGCGGATGGTAACGCGCCCATCGCTGAAACGCTCTCGCAGGCGGATGTGCAGCGACATGCAGCAAGATGTTCTTAACATTGTACGGATTGATGTGAGCGCTATAGTCGCATTCTGTCCTCAGTACCTCATACCAGTGTCAGGACTGTTTGAGTGCAGAGAGCGCGACAGTGGTAGAAGGGCCGATCTCTGGTTCCGAACTGACGCCAAGAACATACCTAGGTAATAAACCACCAGAGAAAACCACGAATACCACCGATGAAAAAACAATGCACTCCATTCAACCCGACGTGAGTGTTATCGCATTTTGTTATTTTGGATCGGTTCATGATGTCACTGCATATTAGTCTAGGTCTTCCGTACGGTTTATGCTCGGAGCAGAGACAGGGGAGAAGGGTAAATGTCTCGAGAAGCATGCGTCCCATAAATCCTGCTTCCTAGGAAATACACGTCTGAAGAATGCATGGAATCGGCTGCGCTGTTGGACGGCTACTACGCTGACGCACATGAAGAGCACTGCACGTCTACCGTCCACTTCTCGACCGATAAGGTGGGTGAAGCCAGTAACGCTGCGCCGTAGTTGGTGGAATGGATTTTCTTGACTGATCGAT
The DNA here is from genome assembly GCA_001658105.1 of Rhizopogon vinicolor AM-OR11-026. NCBI lineage: Eukaryota > Fungi > Basidiomycota > Agaricomycetes > Boletales > Rhizopogonaceae > Rhizopogon > Rhizopogon vinicolor. The sequence continues at coordinate 74,993 of KV448168.1, read as the reverse complement.
GACCAGATAACGACTTGGCAAAAGCTGCTCTCGTTCTATGCGCATACCACCTCCCATTTGAAGGACAATACCAGCTCGCTGTGGACATTCTATAACTCTGGACTCGGAGGAACAGACTCTTATATCAATCGCGAACACAAACAAATGTATGACAAATAGGTTGAAAGGACATGACGTTGTATCTGTACAAATATTAGGGTGCAAAACCTAGACGTGGAAGGACAAAGTTGACTCACCACTGATGATTCGACGAATCAACGTCCTTTAAGGAATCGAAGTAATGTTGACGACTTAGGCCTGGGTCAAGCCTAGCCAAGGCGATCGTATATATGCGGCTCGCCCTGAACGCCAAGTCGGCGGTCTTGTCACATCATTGTTGCACGTCTGTCATTGGTTTCCCCTGATCCGGCCAAATACTACTCAGAAGGAGGATAGTCGTTCCTTCTGTATTATCACTGCGAACCAATATAGTATAGTTCCTACTTTTTGTCCACTTCGTTGTTACACTTACCTTGTATCCACGATATCCGCTCTTTGCTAACTTCAAGTTGTTTCTCGCATCTAGATTTATTATACCGGCACACTAAGCATACAGGACGATGTTGGTGATAGGCGGAGATACCGAACATTAACACTACCTGACGGCCAAACCGTCACAGCAGCCAGAAGACAGCCTCCATAACAGCAAATACAAGGATAGCAGATATTGTAATATGTAGAGTAGTACTCTGCGAGCTCAAAGGAGCCGTATAAGGGTATCCAGCGATAGTAGAATTTCCTATGAAGAACCCGCCCGAATCTGGTGTTTCGTCCAAAAGGACAAGCGCAGCACCGGGCCCAGGAACGAGCACATTGCATCCCTGGCCACAGTTCATATATTGGGTAGTTTGGTTACCCTGAAGGTCGCCATTCGGTCCGACTATCTGACCTGCCCACCGTATATCCACCCGTTCCTCGACAGTTGGTGCGCTGAGCACGCGCATACCAATCGAACTAGTTATATTGGCCGAAATGGAGAAAGACTGAGTCTGGGACCGGTTATAGTTTATTAATACGAGTCGCCGAAGTGCTGTGCTACTTGGGTCGTATAGTCCATATGCTGCAACAGTGGATTCCGGGTTGAGGGTGGAGTTGTCCAGGTTGAGATCTAGAACAACGGTTCCGTCTGATATAAATGTCTCGGCAAGGAACAACGCAGCATAATACGGAGATCCGGTGCGCCATCCCGGTAGGACCGACGTGTCTGGTGTTGGGGGATCGAAGAGGTTATATAGAACTTGATATTCGCGAGTATGCAAATACGCGGCACTCATGTTAGATGCGGCGAATTGCAGACCAGAATCAATGGCCCATAATGACGCAGCGAACTTGACGATGACAATGAGCTGAATGTTGTACTCAGTGGAGCATTAAGGCTTACCGTGTCTGAAACATTCGATCCACCGCACGAAACTGTATTAAACTCAGTGACAAGAACCGGGACATTCAGGTCCTTGGCCATCTGAACACCTGTGTTTTCCCACTGTGTGAAGCCTGGAACTGTTCCAGATGTTCAGTTGATAAGACTTCCGCGATTTGATGAAACTTACCATTAGTGTGAGAGAGGAAATATGATATGTTAGTATTTTGGGGCGTTGGTCCGTTGCAGATGTATGTGGGGTAGTGTTGTAGGGTATAGTATTTATATGGGTATTGCGTCAAGCCCGCGGACAGAACGTTGTCTAGATCCCTGAATGATATTTCAATAACCACAGAGGGAGAAAATACAGCTCACACACCAACTGCAACAAGTGGTTGGACCACCAATGATTAAATTGCTAGTAAGATTGCCGTATTGCGAATTTTGCAAGTCAAATATCACTTTCCCAACCTCGGGGATCTGCATCACATTATGTCAGATCTTCTATGCACCCACAGAAACTTCCACGTACATAATCTGCAATGGTGTAATTTCCCCGCGTTCCATGGTTGGCATAGATATCTGGTTCCTATAATAATGCTGAATGATACAAAATAAATATCTAGACAAAGCAACTTGCTTACATTTCCGAGTAACATCGCATCAAGACGATAGCCCATCATTTGCTCTGCAGCATTAGCTAACAAAATTGGGTTACTGTCCTCTGATGGGTCCCGCATGCTCAATCCAATGATGAACTGCATCTCGCCGACATCATCGGCCATGGAGTTGAGAACGTTAAAAAACATCGGTCCAAAACTAACGGGGACGTCATTGAAATACGCATCCGGATCGGTGAATTCTATCATGTCCTGTTGATCGGGGACAAAGATGGAGCCGTCCATGCTGTTCCCACCAATACGAATGCGCAGAGGGTTTTTGAACCTCTGACGAAGGTTTGATAGATAGTTTTGCATGGCGTGCGGCATCGATAAAGCGTCTTTGCCCCCTAGATAGTTTTGCCAAGGGACGTCAGTGCACCGCATACATAGCAGAAGTGTCCAACGCTGATGCCACTAACATAACGTGTCGAACGAGCTAAGCTCAAAAGATATTCCAAGGAAGTTGTCCTGGACCACATTGCCCAACGCGGCATTCGACGGTTTCTTAGGGAAGGAGACGGTGATTGATGTATTCTGCCCCAAAACTAGGGATTCAGAAGCAAAAGCAAAAAGTGTAGCAGAAACGAAGGAGAGTAACGACCGTGAAGAAAACGAACGCATGACACCCATGAAAAGAATCAAAGAGACAAACTCAAGGCCAGAGCCGCCTAAGGCGACGCCAAGGACAATTGAACGGCACCGAGAAGAACTTCAATCCATGCCGTTAGCATCGTCAGTCTAACTAGTCAAATAAAGCCTAATCCAGGCAACGACTAGAAGCAAGGATCGATGAAACGCAACTTGCAATTGCGAATTCGCCGCTGGCAGGTCATGCCGCATGCGGGACATTATTTCTGTTAAGATGCATATCGGGTGTGAACCTGTGAGGAGGTAATACTATTAGCCTTAGGTTAAACCTCTTAGAGACCGACTTCGCCAACATTAACTCCGCTATATCGTCACCGCTTGAGCGCTCAACAACCTTGATATCGAAGAGAACTTCCTGGAGTACATTGGTAGGTGGCCATGGTACATATGTTACAGTTGAATCTCCAAGAGACGAAAGCTTTATTTGTAACGTATTCTAAACGTATTTTGTATCTGTATGCCGGTGGGGCCGCGTATGCTATGATCAGTAATGCGCATCGTGTATGGGTGTCGTACCATACATGGCTAAGGTATCGAAATCGCAGAGCAACGAAGCAAAGGGAAGTAAAAGAGACAAAAGAAACAAAGAAAGAAAAAGAACAGCACCCCCATAACAAGTCACGACAATGTCCACCGAAAGGTATTGGCGGGAAAAACGTACGGTATTGTCTCAATATAAAACAGAAACAAAGAGGCAGGAAGGGGTGGGCGGATGCACACACATATTACTTCCCTAACACGTCTAGACCACCACGAGACGCACGACTGTCGCTCATTTGGCGGGCACGCTCAGGAAGCCCAGCAATGCAACGAGCGGAAATGCCCAGCATAGCACGATCACCATTTACCATTGCACCCTTCTCAGAAACCGCATCTCTCTCTAGCTGGGCACGTTTCGCATTGGCGGGACCCAGCGTCTGCGAAGGAAGGCGCTTGAACGAAGGTCGGAACACTTCACCCTCCGAGCTCCCGGTACCGTCAGAGGCGACGGACGACTCTCTCGATCCGCTTTGAGTGCTCGCACTGCCCATACTGCTCACGCGCGGTACGGGTAGCGAGATGGACACTCCGTTCATGGGCGGCGCAGCTCCCTTCACGTGCGACGGATGCGGTGGCACGAACGCCTGCGCAAGCGACGACGCTGACGAAGAGCTCGAGGGACGGCTGACATTCAAATCATAATTCGCATTTGATTGCGATTGTGCAGTATCTAGGTGACGATTAGTGCCAGGCGCACCTGAAGCAGAGGCAGGTGGGCTGGTGCTGTAACTGGGACGCGTACCTCGCCGTTTAGGTACGAGATTGAGGTTGAGTGCTGCACTGCGCGCATTGACGGCAGCTTCATAGCTCCGAAGGTCATCGGGGTTGCCATGGGCTGTCAGGCGCATTCCGTTTGTTCCCTCTGCATGGTTGTTAGACATGCCAGGAAGGGCGCGCTCTACGGTGGGCGTTTTGGAACTTGGAAGAGAGGAAACGCGGACTCTTCGGCGTCCAGCAGGAGATTGCGGCAACACCTCTGAGTTGGCGGGATGAGGCCCACTCATAGGCGTGCGCATAAATGCCTTCCACAACATGTCACTCCCATCACGACCAAGACCAGGTGTGGGCAACGCAGAGAGGGACATGCCGCGGTCTCTGTTCTGTTGCTGCTGCTGCTGCTGTGACAACGCCTTGGGCGGCATCGGAGTAGCATTAGGTGAATGAGGTCGCATATTCATCGCAACATTTGAGAAGAAGGGTACACCATCTGTTGAGAGCCCAGCAAGGACATTTGGGTCGTCAATAGACATGAGTCCAAATGCGGAGGAGAACCCGCCTTCACCGAGTCGTGAATGTTGATCGGACTGCTGGCCTTGAAATTCATGCACAGAGGAAGAGGACAGTGAGTCTCTTCGGTTGTGAGGCTCTAGTAGCATTCGATGCTGGAAGTCCTCTGAGGCGCCTTGATACATGTCATTTCCCGAAAGGGGGAGGTGGACATTGGACGAAGTAGCACTGGAAGGGATAGAGTGTGAAGTGCTACTACCGTCGCTATAATCAACAGAGCCTCGGCGAGGCCGGTAGGCTGATCCAATGAAGGACCCGGTGAACATTTCTGAGTTGAAAGTATCTAAACCGTCCGTACCATATTGATTTTGCGAGAAAGCTGAATCGTCCAGGGAACTGAACTGGGGAGAACTAGCAGCCAGTTCCGGACTTGCACTATTGCCCCATTCAAGCCATTGATTAGAAGGCTGATGAGGGTCCGTGTAAAGGCCAGGGACAAGCCCTGACGAGCCTTGGGGATTTGCAAGTATGGAAGCTCCGACTTGGCGCAGAAGCTCAGTTTGCACCCTATTTCTGTCGATATCGGAAGAGACCGACATGGGAAGATGGAGGGGGGTTGCTGACGAATATGGGTGATTGAAAGAAAATGAGGTGTTGTTGAAAAGCGGATCACCCGAAGAAGTAGCCATACTGGGCACACTCATATGGGGAAGACCAATGATAAAGTCGTCCCCGGGTGGCCGTCCATTCCCGAGAGAAGAGGAGGGTCGAGGATTATGGTGACCAGGGCCACTAGGCGCCGTCTGGCGGTGGAATTTCACGTAAGTACAACGACTCTTGCGTTGCACACACTTTGCTATGATATGTGTGAGAATAGAAAAGAGGGGTGATGAAAGGTGAACGTACAACAAGGGTTGCAACCGTCACATGGTAGACTTGATTGTACACATTGGTCACACGCTTGCTTGGAGGTAGCTGCTCGAGAGGCGGAGGCGGAGCCTTTACGACGACCATTGGTGGAGCTTTGAGGTGGTTTTTCATTTGCATGGCACTTGTTGACGTGTCGTGAAAGAAGATCACTGTTTTTGAAATGAGGGAGATATCAAGAAAGTGGATGATTAAGACAGCTTACCTCCTTGCAAATTGGTCTCCACAATACTGACACTTGTAGGGGCGATCACCAGTGTCTGAGCAGTCGTCAGTTGGATGAATGATTGGAAGGAGAGTTGAAAGAACAGGGGGGTGGATAGTGCTCCCGGAAGTGGAGTAAGACTGGTGCTAGAATGGAAAGATGGACATACGTGATCTCATGTGACGGGCTACATGCTGTGGACGAGTAAAAGTTGCCTGACAAACTGGACATTGATGGTCACCGCCCATTGCTATAGCTTGTTAATTATGATGAGCAGGACAGAAGATTGCGGATGAGAGTTGAATGGAAGTTCGTCTTGCGTCCAGGAAGGTGGACGAGTGGATACGGATTCGATGACACAATCGCGTGTTACATATTTATCCCTTAAAATGAGCTTACCAAAACAATCAAATAGTCTTCGGTTTATCCCGAAATCTCTCAACACATGATGTCATACATACCTAATTCGGATGCACTGCAATATTGAATGCCGTTATTGATTGCATCCCCCTAAATGTCATTCAATCTCTCTTCTGCTAATCCTACATCATATCATATCTTGTATACGTCCTCTCCCTTGTCTCTCCACCTTTCACAAAAAAAGACAGTCCTAATAACAAACAAAAAATCAACCCCGTTCCGTCGTCAAGACAATGTTGCCAATTTACTTGTGTGACGCCATTTGATGACATCTATTTGCGAATACCTATTTGCGCGAGATCGTGGCGGAGATCAGCCCACTACAAAAAAAACACGCGCACTGACGTCAGTACATCAAAACACTCGTACAAAACGTGTCCCCCACCTGGGTGCGGAGGTGGGCACGAACACCTCAGCATTCGCCCTATCACCGTATAGTCAATCAGTAAATTGTGCCTGCATCCCAAGCGTCATAGGGCTATGAAACATAATCTGAATGAACATGAATAGAAGATCGCCGCCGGGCGTCTGGTAATAGATCCGGAGAAGCGCCAACCGTTATGAAAAGGCATTGCATTGAGCGTGACTAGTGACCACCCTCGTTGTCTAGTCCAATGCACCCGAGTCGCCGCGACAGGAACAGTGCGAACGATCCTCACGCTTGTGACCATGGGCAGCAGTCTCACGCCCAACACTGCGGATTACTTCCTCGTCAGAGTCTGCCGGCATTCTTCAAATGCCAGGCCGACCTGATGCCAAGGATGTACGTCCTTCCGTAATTAGAAACCCACCCGTCACTGTCACGAGATAATTCTCTCGAGAGACAGCAACAGACGCCCTTCGATCATGGTCGAATGCGATGGCGATGTAGCAACAAAATTAAATGATTGGCTCTCGCGATCGCAATGGTGATCGATGTCATCATCGACCACCCGAGGTAAGAAAAAATACAAACTGCCTCGTCCCAAGCGATGTCAAGAAAAAACAAAAAGAAAGAAACGCAACGGCAAAATTGAATGATACTCAACGGTGTAGTATTATCGATCCCGATATAGTTCATGTTAACCGGGATGTAATGCTTGTTCGGCAGCTTGTACGTGACGGACACAACGCCCGCATTTTCCGCGATGACGCGTTGCCCCATCTTAAACAACGTTGCCTGTCATTGAAAATCCACGATCGATCAACAACGTGCACAACACGGATAGAAGCTCTATGACGCACTTGCACACTAGCGCTGTCATCTAGGGCAAAGATATCAAGCGTTGCATTCCTCGCCCGTGCCACAACATTGTCCGCATCCCAAACACTACCGGGTGCGAAGCCCTCTGGGATAGTGAAATCGAGTTTCTTTGCATCGCTGGGAGGGCTGAGCGATAAGGGCGCGAAGGTATAAGCGAGGTCCACAGAGGTTGACAGAATACGGTCGTCCACTTCCATCAACGTAGTGTGCTCATCGCGGATGTACCCGTAGAAAGCAGAGCCAGCCGTCTTGAGCACTGGGTCTCGTGCGTGAATGCATGCTCAAAGAATGCGACGACAAGCTCAGCTCACCCAAAAGATCGGCAATCCCCGATGTCACTTTAGCCGAGAGATTGTCCTTACCAGCGGAGGCATCGACCTGAAGGAAAGGAAGAAAAAGGAGTTAGAGATGTTAAGGAGCTTTATATATATCTCGGGAGAAGACTCGAGAATATAAGCAGGCTCGACCAGGGGCTGCCGCAGCTCGGCAGAATTGATGGCAAGGAAACGCTCCACTTCAGCGACTAGTTATCGCTCCGCCCATCCGAAAAGCGCGCATTGAACGGTGTTAAATTAAACTCGTACCTCAACCTCAACCGTGTGTTTGTCGTCCCCGTCCCGAATGAACGAATGCGGGTGTGGTTGATCATTAGCGCCCAGGGCGATACGGGACCAGCGCAACTTCTCGATGGTAATAATTGCACGGTGTATATGCGCGTACTTGGAAACGATGTAAGTCCCAAGGTGCAATGCGAACCGTTCCGGGCTGAGGATGTGGGGTGAGGTCTTAGCAAGATCTAACAGCCGAAGTATCCGCACCGGGTCAGTTAATAATTATCTCCTGCATGATTAGCGCACGTACAATAAGTGATATTTTTCACTATTATTCGTCATTAGACAAGTTTTAGCAGAATAGTCAATATACGTACTAGAGTCGGTCGCAACGACTACGGAGTTGTCTGCAACCGTGTAACTACAATCCAGATGGACTCGATTGTCAGAACGGCGAAATATGAGATGAAAGCTTGGTACTACTACTCACCTGGATTCAATGTCGCCCTCGAGCATGACTGACACATTGTACTCCACGATATGGTGGAACTCGCTACCCCGGACGACGCGAAAGACGCGGATGAAGTCCTTGCCATATCGAGCGTGTGTGAGAACTGATTCGGACATAATCGAACACTTGGGAGTGAGGCTAACTAGTCTTTCAAAGTGCGATGTGTTCGAGCTTGGGCCGCGTTGACCTTCTAGGTGGTTTATAGTCGGAATGGGAGCAAACTGGACATCGTCCCACGCTATAGTCACTGGAAAGATAAGAAGAATACTCTGAGATAAGATCTGACAAGATCGACGAATAGAATAGCTACAATTCGAAGTACTGCTACACTACTGCCTAGCTACACTAGATAACGGCGGCGATGTGGAACAGTATTATTCATGAAGCAGGCGCATCTAAACTTATACATATCACAAGATACACCAGGTACACCATCGGCTGGGAAGGTCTAAAGAGAGAACCAGTCACCGGCGCCCGCTGGGAACGATTGAAAAAGAACGACTCGACCGCAATCTACACCGATGGATCGGGGACCCACGATGCGCAGAGGTGAAATCAGGCTCTTCAATACAGCGCCCCGTGTATGTTTGTTATACCCATGGATTTCCTATACATGAGCTGGCCCAGCGTCATGAAGACCGTCTCTGCACGTGAATTTGGAATCATGTGCTTCGAAGCTGATCTGACGGCTGGCTTAGAGTTTGATCAATGCCATCAGAATGAAAGGATATGAAACGTCGAATATCAGAACGCATGGATTTAATCAGTAAGGGTTTTGTCACATGTATCCAATGCTTGGCTAGCGCAGGAAGACATGTGTAGATCGTCACGGCTACCGTTCAGAGGCAAAGACGTGGCACCGCTTGTCGGATCCAGGTATGTCGAAGCACATCAGACTTTATCTCCGCTCGGCATCTAATCTGAAAACAAACCTACCTTTGACACCGGACGTTGCGTTGCGTTGCGCGTAGGCTGTAGGTGGAGAACGAATTGAAGAGATCGGCTGTCAGGTACAGTGAAGGCATGCCCTGAGGAACCGCACTTGATATTCCTTCATAAGTTTGTCCGGATTCCGGAAATTGAAATTAAACATACACTATTCAGCTGTCTCGTTAGTCGTTTGTTCAAAAGGCTGATCCGAAATCTTAGTTAGCCTTGGACTCGGAAGTTCCTCAGTTACTGTGGACTCACATGGTCATTGAATGCCAAGCAGTCGTCCTGACAGTCGGCTACGTCAACCGACAAGCAGCGTGGTAATCGGTGGAACACACAGCGGCGAACTGATTCAGCGTTTGAACGACAGTACACTTAGCTGTAAATTAAAGGGACATGTACTTACCTCAATAGTCTACTTTACAGGAACTGCCGTGACCATGAGCTATTGGTATGACGCGATAACGCAATATAACCCACGTACCTCACTTCTCCAGGGATCTGGGGACAGAAAGTTTCTCATACAACGGCATCGAGTGTTGGTTGCATCAAAGGATTATCTTGCTGATAAACATGCATTCGTAACCTGAAGGGAACATGCAGATTCTCTCCACGCTTACAATCCAAAGGTTGAACCTTGATTCACTCCTTTTTGAATGCGATGAAGGTCTTCAGAAACCAGACGAGTCAGACAATAGAGGGAAACACACCGTGCGCACTGCGAAGAGCAAATGAATGTTAACGTTTCGCACACTCAACTGTCAATTTTAGGCAAGCGTCGACCAGAGCGTGCTCGATTATGACTGCAGAAGAGAAGCACACCAACTGAACACGTCGCCTCGAAGCTGTTACTGAGCACTGAGTAGAGAAATGACTGCAATTTCAGGATTACTTTGGCTGGGTCCACAAGTACTACTAGGTTAGGTGAAATGATTATAGATGGGGTGTACGCTCTAGGACGCAATGAGCACAGAATTCCGCCTAGTATAGACCACATTTTCTTACCTGTTGAGAAATCGACTTGAACTCAGCATTTATCATGGATAATCCAGGTTACTAGGTGTATCTGCAGTACAAAGTCACGACACTTCCAGTCATGAACAAGATAAATAAGTGGCAGTGCTCTTGAAGGTACTAATCGAAAGTGCTTGACGCGCTCACCAGGCATTGCTAAAGCCAACCCATGCGGGGTATACGTGTAAATTGATTTTATAGTTGTTAAATTTCATGTTGGGCGAAGTAACACAGGGTCCACATCAACATCCGGCTGATGGAATCTGAATCTAGAAAGCAGCGCGCCTCCACACCGGACTAGTACTTCCTTCAACTCTCGATGTCTCTTCCGGTGGTGAACTGAATGGGGAGACCGTCACCTCGGCCTGAATATACCAGAGCTATGGACCAATGATTTTCTCCCGACGCAGTGAGGAAGTGTCGTGTCTGCGAAGTGTACAGAACATTACCATCGGACATTAGAGCGAGGAATTTTCTTCCGTGAGGATGTAGCAGTATCGATATCTTTCTCGAGCGATTCAAAGTCGTGGACTTTCAACTCCCCAGCAATCGGATGCGAAGCTTCAGGTGCACGACTTACGCTCAATCGCTCGGGATCGTAGCAAGCAGCAAAAAGTCATAGCGTCGGACATATCCGGGAACGAGCAGTCCTACAAAAATTCCCACCCTCTTTATTCCCTCATCGTTGGTGTCCTCCTTACATTCTTTTGGTACCTAAAAATGCGGTCTGCAGTCTCTACATCTGCCTTCAGGCAGGCTGCTCGCCCCCGCCGTCTACCAACCCAGTCTTCGCGCTTTGCGAGCTCAACCGCAGAGACTGCTCAGAAGAAAGCCCAAGACGCGCTCGGGTCCGCCCAAAAGACTGCTGAAAAGCTTTGGGAGAGCTCAAAAAAGTTCCTTGGTCCCTTCGGCGAACGTGCTGGAATCATGCTCGGATGTACGTCGTCTCGTGAAACTTTTACCATGTGCAGGCATTTATGTGCAATTCCGTTTTGCACGTTCAGCATACCGTCAACCTGTGATGTACAACCTGTCCGTAGCACGCGAATTATTGAAGCAGGTGTACGTGGCGGAGCGTTTGCAACCTCCCACCGACCTTGCTGTGGTGAGAAACGCATACTCGACGCTGTGGAGTCGTGCTAGCAGCCCAGCGTACTGGCGCGGGATACTCAACTCTGGAGAGTGGGCCAAGGTTGGCATTTACGCCGTGGAGGCATACGGTATATTCAAGGTTCGTTTGACACTGGTCTATGACGTTCCGGTCATTGACCCGTCGATAGATTGGGGAGATTCTCGGTCGGAGAAGTCTTGTCGGATACAACGTCCATTAGTCACCGCATTATTTATCGGCGATCCAGAAAGCATGTCATCACGCTTCATAGTAATACTGATTCTACTGCATAGACATTTCATGCGCCAATTCCATATTGCTGTTTGTTCCTCAACCTGAGAATTACATGACAAATGGTGGGTATATTACACCAAATTGACATGTCAGAGATTGAAGTAGATATCCCAACAAGAAAAGAGATGTGAAGTATAACATGTCTAATCCTCCTTCTTCGCACCAACCTTCTTTTCTGCTTCTGCAATCGATGCTGCATCTGTTTGCGGACCAGCAGCAGCTGTAACACAACAGTTGAATAACGCACTAAACTCTTATGGAAAACCACGTACCTCCGAACATCGATGCAGCCTTGAACGGTCTCTTGAGGTCACCTTCTGCAGGTTTACCAAGAAGGTGAATGGCAACTGGTTTAGCATCATAGAGATTTTTCAAACCCATAAGGGCCTGAATGAAGAGGGGCTGAGTGTACTTCATGTATAGATGGAAGAAGGTCATCATGGCGATACCGAAGTACGCAGAACGAAGCTATGACAGAATTCAAATCCTGTATTTTTCTATAAGATATGACGCACCAGTTTTGACGTTTCAGACAGGTCATAGTCGCGGACCGTCGTGGTTACAAGTCCTCCCGAGTCCGGCGACTAATACAGATAAGCCAAGCGTATACAGCCACGTAAATGGAAGTTTACCATGGGGTTTTGAGCATCAACTGCAGAGCATAATTGAGACAGATAGCTGGAGAAACCAAAGATGGAGACTAACCATACTTCAAGACAGTCTGGTCGTTCTTCTGCTTGACCTGTTGTCGCATGTATACTCAGACGCATTGTATATTGTTCGAAAATTTGATTCTCTGACCTTGTAAGAAACATAGAAGTAGGCGCCCAGAATGATGACCTGACTTGCAACATAACCCATCCTGACATAGTTGAGTACTTGTGGGTCATCGAACGGAATCCGGCGAGCAACTGTCGAGCACGAATTACACAAAAATTAGTAAAGTTTCATGAGTAAGACAGTCCATCAACTTACCCTGCATCGCGCCGAGGGAAATGACGATGTTCTGTATCCCGGAGTTCATTTTTGACACTGACCACGTAGTCCTTCCAAAAAGTAAAAGAGAGTTGAAGCGTGGAAGCTGTGTAACGAACTCCTGTGACACATCCGTATTCGCGTGACATCCTGTCACACTCCCCAAAAGGTGTAGTGTATGACGTCGACTCCAATTGTATACTCGTAAATAAGCTTGCTCCTCTGCCCCACCATCATCCTCTCAAATTATCTCCCCATGTTTAACGAGGCTGCAACCATATCCCGTGCGACATCTGTTTCACGGAGCAGCAAGCACGGCTCGACTATCTCGCGTAACCAGTCCCTCATCAAGAAGAACGTTGCTCCGCAGGATCTCCGCCCATCTGATGTTCTTATCGAGCGATTCGTGTCATGGAAAGCTATTGTGAAGCAACTCATCAGCTACTTTGAAGGCATTGCCGATATCGAGAACAACATCGCCAAGGAATACACAAAACTTGGCGCCGTCATTCAAGTACCTTTTCGCTCTGGAAACCAATTTCTAGGCGAAGGAGGTTTGCAGGTATGGAGATCAAATACACCTTTTATATTTTCCTAAGACCACCTACTAGGATGTATACTATGGTATTCGTGACAAAACGCGTATCATCGCCGACCAGCACGCGAACTTAGGTCGGACCATTGATAGCTCCATCGTTCAACATCTACAGAAACTTCACACAGAAATCAAAGCGCACATAAAGGTGGGTACTCTGATCAACTATTTTGCGCAGCTCAACCAAAGTTCGTCCAGAATGTCCAAAACGATACGGGCAAATTGGCCACTAGCGTTGCCAAAGAACGAGAACTGTCCGGAAGAATGATCGGCGAACTTGCAACGAGCGTCAGCATTTTCAAGAACACCCCGATGAGCGTCACGAATAAAAGTGATCCGTGAGTACCAGAAGGCTTTGTGCGATGAAAGGCACCCTTTGACATCTCGCAGTTATGTCTCTAATATAGCCGTCATGAGGCAATTGCAGAAGCAGGTCCACGAAGAAAATGCTCTTCAGAAATCAATTATCATCATGCAGCAAAACTCTGCACACTTCGAGGAAGGAATCGTACGCGCCATTCAGTCTGCGTGGCAAACTTATGACGAGTGGCGATCTCGTATGACTAATTCAGTGCAAGATACTTGGCATACCATGGGTCAAAATATGGTCTCGCTTACGCCTGACCGGGAGTGGATAGCATTTTCAGCCAGATCTGACCACCTTCTCGATCCAGAGACCCCTTTGCGAAATCCAGAAACCGTCCTGTATCCTTCCAAAGAAGATGCCTCTGTTATCCCCGTGCATACTGGACATCTCGAACGCAAGAAAAGGTTTACGAGAACTTATCGCGAGGCCTATTACGTTCTCACTCCCGCAGGATTCTTACACGAGTTTGCATCATCCGATCCATCTCAATCAGGCAGTCAGACGCCAGTATTCTCATTATTCCTCCCAGCGTGTACGCTAGGCCCTCCGTCGGCGGCGTCTGCAAGGTCTCACAAGTTCCATATCGAGGGTCGCAAAGACGGCACCGGTACCACTAAACATGGCTCATTCAAATTGCCCATGAGGAACGGTCAACATGCTTGGTCATTCCGTTCTCGTAGTCGCGAGGACATGATGGAATGGTGGAATGATATCAGAATGCTATGCGCTCGTTATCTCGTCGCTAGCGAGCAAATGGACCGCGGGGGTCCAGTCGAGGCCGCAGTTCGTTCCGTTGGATATGTCAGTGATGAAGAGGATGAAGAGGATGGGTCTAGCGTAGAAGAGGAAGAGGAAGATGAAGATGAAGATGAAGATGAAGACCTGTATGAGGATGCTGTGGTCGACGTTAGCGAAGATAAGGCACCACCTTCATACTCCAACCGTCCTAGGAATTCTTCATTCGAGGCTCGTCAGAATGGCTACACGGTAAGTGTCTTGATTTTTTTTCTTGTACATATACCGATGATTCTCTGCTTAGCCAGAAAAGCGAGCGTCGTCGGTGAGCCGTGATGATTCACATCGAAGCAAGCGTCAACAGGAGAAGGCACCTGAAGGACGACCTGCACATGGCGATAGTGTGTCTGATGCTGAGGGCGAAGCTCCTAGTGAGCACGATGAAGGTGTCTCTATGCCCAAGAGTAGTGACGCTGGTCCTGCGCCAGTGGAAAGCAAATTTACCGAAGAGCTGGACAAGCACTGAGAGGGTGTTTTCTGCAACGTAAATTATCAGGAACCAATCAATTTATAGTCTGTCCTTCTCTCCTTTAATGACTTGTGTTTTGTCGTACGTACTTAAGTTACATGTAATTTGTCGGAAAGTTCACAAGCTCAGAGCAGTGTTAATGCTATGTAGATAGATGGAAAAGGGATTCGGAGGGTTGGTTAAATAATACAGCTACAATCAAACACTCGCCTCTCAAGCTCTCGACTCTAAAGGCATCGTAACTCGAATGCAGGATCCGGGGCTGTCCCGGAAGGAGATAAAAATGTGTAGGTTCATCCGAGATCTGAATAGTTAATATATCATGTGCACAGTGCGGCATGCGTACCCGCTGGAATGGAGCTTGCTAACAATATTTTGCGGACCTCGGTCCACAGGTCGCTGAACTCTAAAGTTTGGAGTATACGGTCCAACGACAGGCATTGCGCAAATGATCCAATTCCAGGAATTTCCAGCATGGTGCGCGTAGCCCTGTGCCATCATGATGATTTTCAGTCTACGATTAGTGCAGCACCATACCACGTTCCATCAACGTTCCAACATCGGGTTAAGGACAGTAGGATGCCGCAGGTCGTCTGAGACGATAATCTCACTAACGTGGTATTATGTCTATAGTGTGCAACGACCAAGCAACGACATGCGCTTTTTGTTTTGGTGTCACTTCCTTTTTTGGACTACGCTCGATACCACCTTATTGTCAACATCGATTCGATTCATCATCGGCTCCCTCCATATACCAGGTTTCAATCTTATCTTATTGTTTTTGTGCTGATAGGCTCACACATCCCCTTCGACCGCCTAAGCTGTTCCATGCTGTCACGGAACGTAAAATGAACTCCAGACAGCTCAAACAATTAGACCGGACCTTCTCCAACGCTTCCGATGAACTTTGTACATGCACGCAAACTTTGCCTGTTGTTGTGACTTAGGACTTGGAATGTATAAAAATGTCTTTATAATTCGCTTATATTCTCCAGGTTTCAATCGCCCATCTTCGACCTTCATCAATTGTACCTATTTTCTCGGAGTCTCCTCTTCAAAAAGTCATCCTCCCTTCATAACCAATGGACGCCTTTACCACTATCACCGCGTTCTTCACGATATCTCAGATTGAAGAATCATCACTTATTACCTCCGTGCCAGTAGAAGAGGAATCCAGTAGCAGCAGCGGCGGCTCTTATTGCGTAGTGGCTTAAGCGCCTCCTGCGGACATGGTATAGGTAAACATATCATATTATTGGGTCCCTGTACGTCTTTCTGGAAACTGTCGCACTGTTTCTCGGCGCTCATTCCACATTGGCAGGCTCTGCAGACCATGCAGAATATCATTTTCATCACTACCAGCAAATATTATGCCCCGAAATTTTTGTTTCGCGGATGTACATATACCACACCCACATTTGTACTCTGCATGCAACACCCCATCGCATCCCTTCGTTCATACAATTTATTCTTTTTTTCGTCACACCCATTTGTTGTACAGATTTTGAAGAGTTTACATAGTCTAGCTGTATATCCGAGAGGTCTCTCATTTTCGTTCGATTATATACGCAGAATATATTGCTGTAACTGCATTTCATGATCATGCATGAACGAAACGCCAGCACTATTTGACCGAAGGAGATAGATGAGCATCCTCGATAAGATAGATAAGACACCTTTTTAAAGATCCTGGAAGACAGCAGTTCCTAGTGTATCACCGTGACCTCAGGTCTCATTCCACATGAACTCGAACTCAATACCTCTGAATACGATATTCGCTTTTCGTCCGAACGTGAACGATGCATTATGATGCATTTGCAGCTAACTCGGGGAAGTACGGACTACGACATTGGCGATGAGTCTGCGATAGACTCGGCGGTGCATCGCCCTCATGGAGCATGTACTATGTTAGTCCTACCTCTCCCGTATCATTCCGCAGCGCTTGAGCTAGAACATATAAGTTCACCCATGCCGGCTGATGGCGCTCACCACTCTTGTTTCTCTTCACGGGATTCCAAGTTTTTATCAACATGACGAGCGCCAAGCCCACCGATACCAGCACTTTCTTCGGTATGCCATTTCAGTCATGCGTATATCTCTCGCTGACTCGACCACGGGGCCGGCATCAGTCGACTTCATGATGGGAGGCACCGCAGCTGCTATATCAAAGACCATAGCCGCTCCCATTGAACGCGTTAAACTTCTTATACAGAACCAAGGAGCTATGATTGCCTCTGAAAGGCTTGACCGACCTTACAAGGGCATTTCCGACTGCTTCAAACGGACGGTCTCAGAAGAAGGGGCTATCAGTTGTGCGCTGTGAAATTCCTAGTATAGCAATCCGTTGTTTCTGAACAGGGACAAGTGTGGAGGGGTAATGGGACGAACGTGCTCAGATACTTCCCTACCCAGGCCCTGAACTTTGCGTTCAAGGATACCTTCAAACAAATGTTCGGTTTCAAAAAATCCGAAAATTTTGGTTTATGGGTTGTCGGTAAGCAGTGTTTCCTTGT
Organism: Rhizopogon vinicolor AM-OR11-026; assembly: GCA_001658105.1. Lineage (NCBI taxonomy): Eukaryota > Fungi > Basidiomycota > Agaricomycetes > Boletales > Rhizopogonaceae > Rhizopogon > Rhizopogon vinicolor. The sequence continues at coordinate 57,594 of KV448168.1, read as the reverse complement.
GCATTTATGAATGTCACGAACGATATGTCAGGAAACGTGGCCAGTGGAGCAGCAGCTGGAGCGTCGTCTTCTGTCTTCGTGTATTCACTTGATTAGTGGGTCTATAATGTCATGGAACGTGAGCAGAACATTGATACCGCAACGACGCAGTGCCCGCACGCGATTATCCGCGGACGGCAGAAGCGCCGCTAAAGGGGGGCAACGTCAGTTTTCCGGCTTGATCGACGTATACAGGCAGACTTTCCGTTCCGATGGAGTTGTCGGCCTGTACAGAGGATTCGTGCCCAGTGTTGTTGGCATCTGCGTGTACCGAGGTCTTTAGTGCGTGCGTATTTTTTGCACCGGTATTCATGAGACTAATGCTTTGCATAGCTTCGGAGGATACGACACAATTAGAGACACGTTTCTAGTGGGAAATCTTCGCGGGAACTTTGCTGCATCTTTTGCTGTGGGTTGGATGTGCACAACGGTGAGTCGTACAGCTTACGATGGCAAGATGGCGCAGTGAACATAAACCTTCCAGGGAGCGGCATTGGCTTCATACCCGTTTGACACCATTAGGAGACGAATGATGATGACCTCCGGGGAAAAGGTAGGGATATATACCAAACACGTCTCGATCTACTAATGGGTGTAGGTACAATACAAGTCCTTTATTGACGCTGGAAGGCAGATTATGGCCAAAGAGGGTGTAAGGTCAATGTTCGGTGGGTCAAATAAGTGCAATGGTACTATTGGCTGTCTGACACGCACTATAAAAGCGGGAGCAGGTGCAAATATCCTTCGTGGTGTAGCTGCTGCGGGTGCGTTATCGTTGTACGATAAGTATGTCTGTCCATCATCTGCTTGCCATCCCTTCCTGATTCGACACGCTTTCACAGATTCCAGGAACTGGCTTGGGGAAAGGTATACCAGGCTGGATCTGGTTGACAATGTACTGGAAGACTCCGATGCAGTAGCATACATAGGGCGGACGAAGCACGGAGGTAGCCAGTTATAGATCAGAATTATTAAGTGCCCATTTTTTCAACCCGGGAGTGGTTTATAACTCGATTGTTTCCTTGGCCTTGAACTTCCGACCTGCGCGATCCGCAGATCGGAAACAGAACTGATTTCCGTGCAGGTCGAAGGTGATATGCGGAACATCCAGGACGGTCCCTGAACGCTGACCGCTCAGCGCGGAGCTCACAGCTTGAGTCGGCTCGAACTGCGTTTGAGGTAATGTAGAATATAGGGGAACCGCCAACGTAAATATTGAGTTCTGTTTCGGAATTACTGGAGTTTTGCGTTAGGCCTACACCAAAAGACAAGAGATAAGATGATTCACGTTTGAGTTTGTCTGTACGAGTGATTACTTTGAAGGCGTTCTCGGTTTCGTGGATCACGATACCGGACAGGCCGACCAAACAAGGGTTCTTACTCTGACAGACTTAGAATCGACAAAACTTGAGAATATACGCACATATAAACAGAAGTTGCATACCAGTCAATATAGAGCCGTGGAAGTCGGCTTTCACCAATTTCGCGTGCATCGATGATGCGCTTGGCATCGCTTCGGTGGCCGGGACGGAAGCTGCAGGTGAGAGCCCTAAAAGTTCAGACATGTATCCCATCCACAGCTGATGGAGTGGGAGGAATAGATCAAACCTTGATGGGATGATAAACAGGAGTGCATACAGCACGCAACATCCAATACTCACTTTTCTGTCCCGTTCTCGAGCTCCCAGAGACCTTTCACGCCTATGGATCTCCGTCCTAATGCAGTGCTTTGTCTGTTCTTCTTTCCTAATCCCCTTCGTGCTTTCTTCGCCTCGCGTTCCTTCTGTGCCCTGCTCGTGCGAGCAGGGTTTTCTAGGACAATGTGTCTATTCTTGACACGACTTGCGTATATACCCTGTGGATCTCCTGATTGTGTGAGTGACGACTGAACATATATTGATGTGAACGGTGCGTCGGTGTTAAGCTTCACTCGCTGGTTCTGATAATAAGGTCAACCAGACACCAGCTTTGAATTGATAAATGAAAATACCGTTCCAAGGGCTAACGACTTGTATGGATCAACTGGGGCCGACGTGGTCATGATGGCTGAAGTTTGAAGTCCGTGACGATATTAATTGTTAAAAGCGCGGACAGTTAATTCGTAGGTGTGGGCCATTAGATGATTAGGTCCTAACCAGAGTTTAAAACCTAACCGAACGCGGGCCGGTCTGGGCCGCTCGAAATTATCTTTAGCCGCAGCGCCCTTCCAGTTGTCAAGAACGTACGAAATGTTCACTCTTCCTACCGATCCGGCCTTGATCAAGCTTCGCCGCGGCAGCATACTCTACCTGCAGCCTACCAACCCAACCCAATCACTCAACATGCACTGCTCGCGCTGTCCACAACTCTGGACTATCACCTCTATCCCCACCACATAGTACCTCTCCTCCGTATTTCAGTCTCAACCTGCCAACGATACTGCTGGCAATTCACGAGTCTCAACGGGTTGCGGAATATATCAGCGATCTGCGATCGACTATTTGGCGACTAACACTTTCCTTGTACTCGAGCAACAGCCATTACGACTGTTGAAGGCGCCGTGTCCGCATTGCAAATATTGTTGCCACCGTCTGGGCACCTGTGGTTCACGCAATTGTGTTTTGCATCTGTTGTCATGCGTATTTGTGATCTCAAGACAACTGCCCTTATCTTTCCCTCTGGTGACATATCACTGGCGTCTGAATCGGACCAACCCGCAGCCCATGATGTATGCACTGGACATTAATATTTGTCTATTCTGTAAGAACCATGACATATGTACCTACAATGAATATGATTCACTAGATCGTACGAGTGGGACTACTAAATCACTGAAATAACAGAAACAGGTCACCGTATTGTTTCGCGACTTCGGCCAATTTCACGGTGTCCACGTCGGTCATAGCGTTAATCAGTTATTGAATTACAAGTCTTCAGGAATGTTTTTCGATGTCTTTCTCTCCCTCTTAATTCAAATTAAATTAATTTCACTGGACCTATACCTATAAATCAACTAACAAAGCGCGGCAATGTGTCTGTGCGATCATGTGACATTAAGTACGTTACGTATGCAATAGCCGAGTCACCGGGTATGTACCAAGTGACCTAAGACTGTCAGAACCTCTCAGGGTAAGTAGCGGCTCCAAAACCATGAAAGCGCAATGCATGTGTAGGACTTCTAAGCGGGAAGTAATAACTGAATAAGTAAGCTTCAAGGCATTAGTAATTAGCACTCCTAGTTTAGGTACAACGAGGTATGACAAGAGAAAAACTCACAGCGAGGGTGGTAGGAAAGGAACGGGAGCAATTTCTCACCGCTCAGCCTTGAAGAGCGTATTACCGATCACTGAACAAGTGCGGCGCATCCGACATACACAGCAAACTGACGCCAGCTTCCTCTAATTCCGCTTCTATCTCCAACTCCACGTCGTGGGCCTGTGTAACCATGCCACCGTTCCACACTTCGATGCGATCGTAGGTAGCATGTGCCTCCTTGATCAATATGACGTTGTTTCCTCTATCCAATGCTGCGCTACAAGTCGCACGCACACAGTAATCGCTTTGCATGCCGACGACGATGAGTTCAGCGTCACGCGGCACGAGGTCTGCGAGTTTTGTTCCAGCAAATGCGTTATTTTTTAACTTATCGACGACAAACTCGTGTGAAAGTGGTGGGAAAACGAGCTGCCAGCCGGGGGAATGTGGTGCATCTGGCTCACCAGGTTCTCCGCAGTTGCGGACATGAATGATACGAGGTGGCTGATTTGCTGAGCGAGCGCGGTCAACAATGTCCTCAATGTTCCGAAGAACGTTCTCAGAGGATGGAACGCCGCCGTCGGCTGGGTGTTTGAGCATATTGACTTGCACGTCCAGAAGTAAAAGGACACGGCAAGCGAGGCATGGAGGGCTTTGATGATGATGGCTCTGGTCGTTGGGAATACGGGTCATGGCAACAACGAGAGCGAGATAGTCCAAAGAAATAATGCGAACGCCGTTAAGTACTTATTTAAATTTAAATAAATGGACGCACGGCAGGGAGAATTACATATCGTTTATTTGTCTGTATTTGTCGATCAGATATTCGTGACGTCACGCGACCGCATATAGTGAACTGTCTTGCAGCACGCGCTAAATAAACTAAATTCGCATCTTGATTTTCACTTGAACACTCGTTCGACAACGTCCATGGAAGCGAAGAAACAAAACTTTTGCTTGCTATCCTCATGGCAAGCTCTTTTAATGACCACCTGTATTTCTTGTTGGATGCTCGCTCCAGCCAGCGCACTCTAGAACTATGACTTCATCTCCAGATAACGATGTGTCGCACTTTCGAAGCCTCTGATCCCGGAAAATGCCTCGAGGACAACGGATGTTCGATTAACTCATGATAACGTCGCTCCACAGGCCCTGAACCTTCTTGGTAAGCAATAGTCAATATTAACGGTGGCACAGGGTCTAAGTTAGTACCGAACGAATCATTTGACAGCACGAGGAAGCACAGGGACACATCCCAAAAAGCTACACATACCTGTTAACCTGACGGAGGATGACTGCAGAAACCAATCAGATCCTTCCATTTGGTCCTCTTCGTTTGGCGATACGTCGCCAGACCAAATTCACCTACGCGAGCTGAAATTCAAGTATGTCTGCAGAGATAAATCAGAAACGTGTGACCTTAACACGAGGCCACCACCTATGCGGCGTATATTGCCCACCGATGCCTTGCATGCAGCACAAATGAAATCAAATTGCGAAAGTGGAGTTTTATTAACCATTCTTGATTTGACCGAGGAGATTGGCCCAGCCTGATTTTCACCAGAGAAGCGATCCCCTCCTGGACGCCCCTGTTGTTAGTGTATGAACTATCTCGCACGTCCGGCGCACTTGGAGGTTAAGATTCGATCCATGTGCTTACATTACAAAATTTTGTCAATATTAGTCACTTGTATTGCATAGAAGCAAGACAGTATTGGCGAGAACCGTTCAAGAATCAGACCTTTATTAAGAGTACATACCAGCCATGATAGCACTAGTCAGACAAAGAAAACATCATCGAATTCCCCCGATTCCTTCATCTCCTTCACCACATCTAATCCTCCTACAAATTCGCCGTTGACTATGAACTGTGGGTAAGTAGGCCAATCGTTCAGCTTCTTTAGACCTGTCCGAGGAAATATAATCAATAGACTGTCACTCAAAACCTACGTAAACTCACCTTGCCGCACTGTCTGGTCGCTGAGAATATCAAAATGGCTGAATGCAACGTTTTTCTCCCGCAACAATGCTACGGCAGTCCTGGAAAAGCCGCATCGAGGTGTATCTGGCTCCCCTTTCATGAACAAGACCACCTTGCTTTGCTTCATGATATTATGCATGCGGGCTTGCAATTGTTCTTCTGTCTCGGAAGATGGAGGAGGGACCGGAGGTTGGGATGTCGCTGACTGAGACTTGCTTCCCAAATACTTCTCGATCGTTTTTGTAAGCTGGGTCGCATCTCCGCCTTCGATCCGGCCGAGCAGAGCATGGCCCTTGACATCACTTGATCACTGGTTGAGGGAAGGAGATCTCTCGCATGCTCACCTGAATAACTAAGCATGCCGGGACAGAATTGATGTCAAATGATTCTGATATGTCGGCTTGTTCTTCTGCCTCCACCTGACGTTATGTTGTCAGTCTTGTGGTGCGTGATACGGTCCTATGGTTACTTGCCCTGAGAGTGAGGAGCTTCGGGTATGCCTTGGCAAGCCCTTCGACAACTTGATCCATTTGCTCGCATGGCGCAGCCCAAGGCGCAAAGAAGTAGATTAGTGATATACGTTTGAGATCTTTTGATAGCAATTCTTGAAATTGTGGTGTGGACGAGACGTTGACGAGATTCTCCGGTGTGGACATCTCAATGCTATCACGTTGATGGCTGGGTTTGTCCGAGGGAATTACAGACATCTCTGTGCGGCGAAGCGAGGATGAGCTAGCCAGCTACCAATCCTTGGAAGCTATGATGATAGAATTGTGGATTATTGAGAGTGCTGACTTTGACTGATTAGAAATTGCGTTATCGGAGTTAACCGGCGCCAATGGTATCGGAGAGGTCAACATGTAGTACAAGTACAAGAATACAGGCATTTGAGAACAAGTTTCTTAACGCAGATGCATGAAAATAACAAAGGGTTGTCCTCCTTCCAATCGGTCTAAAACATGTAAAACGCTCAGTGAGAGTCCAGCCAATCCGCAACACGCTCAGCAAGCTCAGCCTTTTTGCCTGACACCGGCTGGCTCTTGCTCTTGAGAAACTCCTAAGATGAAATTAGCGAGATGAAACGCCGTGAGGGACAACCTAATCATACCTTAAGCTGGTCCACGCGGAGCTGCAGCGATATCAGGACCGTGCGTCGGATCGTTATTTAAAGCACTCACCTTGCCCAAAGCGCCAGCCTCGTGTTTACTGCGGATTTCCGCCTCGTCAACTGATACGTCCTGCACAGCATGGTCAGCAGAGTATCTCACACTAACAAATGCTCATACAGCCTTTCTTTTGGTTCCTGTCGTCACGATCACTGCATTCGCGGATTCGTCGTTCACAAGAGCCCTCTTCCACTCCTTCATAAGGTTCCCAGCGCGCTGGTGCAAAATGAGCTAGGAGAACCTGTGCTTGAGAAGCATCTCCACTCACCTTGTGAATCATATCATACTTAGGACGCGTAAGATCCTCAAAAGCTTCCGGATCAAACTCCTCACGGAAGGCACTTGCTTGTAACTGTGCATTGTGATAGGCGAGGGCTACAAGCACAGATCAGGGTTGGTAGGTGTCTCGATAGGAATGTTCTACTGACCGGGATTAGGATAGGAATCTGGTGGATATGCACCGTTCTTGACACAGAGTTTGTCTATCCATGCCCGCGCAGCATCCTTGACCTCATCCGGAGCTGTATACCACACAATTCAGCTGTGAAATTCAAGGCAACCTTGGCATACCTCGGAATGCTTCCTCCATTGGAGCCGCTCTAATATCATCGGCGAATGGCAACGGGATCAGATGGAAACCTGCGGGCTCTTTCCATTCCCCTTCATCGCCGTTTTCTGCCTAGTTGAACAAAGACACAATTGGCACATGATAAACAAGTAAATCTGAAGCTTACTTGCGGAAGCATAGCACAGAATATTGGAGCAGCGTTGCGTCTTGTGAGAGCTAGGACGAGACCAAGCTTTTCTCTCTCTATCATCTTCTTCAAGAGAGCCGTGAATGTGCGCTTGCTTCCCGAGTATTTCTGCATTGACAGTTTATTTCGAGAGCCAAGAATAGGACGAAGACACACTAGTTCGTCGGGGTGAATAAATACAGAATGCTTGACGTTATCCTCAAACACTAGCTCTTCGCGATCCTTGAATCCAAGTAGTTTGATGCCTATTGGTCTTCAGTGTGAGAGACGACTACCAACCTGATAATCATTACACACCTGGTTCAAGGTCCAGCGTACGGAAAGACCTGATCTCGTCTGCAGTATAGAAAGGCTACGCGATGTGAGTGCTAAACCAAGACAACCAAGGATGCATACCCGTTTTCCAAATGGAACAATTCGAGAAACGCTCTCAGTTCCTTCCCCTTCTTCATCACTACCATCTTCGACAGCAGGGGCACCGAGAGACATTCCATAGACGATCTTGGTTTTGTCAAATTCCGCTTGGTGATCCTGTCATAAAAATGGTCAGTAATAGCATACGACGTGGAATCAACGCAGAACCTCGTCAAGATACACTGTACGGCTGTTTGCCACTTCCATTCGATCACCAAGGTCAATGAAGTATTTGTATGAGCCTTTCTTCTGTTCTGTGACCAGCCCGTAACTGCAGCAGGAATGTCGAAGTCTATTAACCTAGCAGGAAAACCAGCAACTAACCCTTTTACGCCAATCACAAATCCGTCTGCTAATCGGAACGGGATGCTGAAAATGGCACGTTTTGGCACCTCATGAAAGCGCATCTGAGAGAGAAGATCCTCGACACGCGTGATGGAGATGGATTCAGGAAGAACACCAGTGTCTTCGTTGTCGTCGTCGTCGTCGTTCAATACGTTGGGCAGCAAAACAGACTTCGGGGTACCATCAGCCAACCATAAGACTTAAAAGGCAGATGCTGCGCACGGAGTAGAATTTGGACGGGTCGAATGGTTTCTCTGGCGTGGCAATAAAGAACGGCTCGACTTGAGCCCCTGATTGTGTCAAATCCTTGAAACCAGGATTAAAGCCCGCACGCTTTCATGGAAATAGACAAACTAGAAGGGTGGTTCGAGCAGAAGTAAGGAGCTGCTTGCTTCCTGGATGTGGATTGTCATCATCCGTGATCAAAAAGACGCGCTTTGAAGCTGTCTTTGGTGCTCTGAAGGAAGAGCGTAAGGATTGTACTTGTTTACTGGAGTGCGTGATGTTCACCCGTCTCGCAAAACCCAGTTGCAGCTTGTAAATACATCACCCATAGGCATTTTCTTTCCTGTCAGTGGAGGAAATGTGGATCTGAGCAGTTCTGGATCTTCTCGAGCAGCTTGAAGTGAATTGTTGAGTTTTCGTGCTACATGACAATCAACATGACAAACCGTCCAACAGTTGAATTAGTTCTTGAATGGCTGGGGCACTTATGGGAGTAATGGTTTGATATACGAAGGAGTTCTTCTTGATTTCTGTTGCATGATTTTTTGCCTCAGAAGAACAAGTCTTCCATGGCCACTTGTGAACGTAAACTCATCGCGCGATAGCATAGGTCTCACTGTATTAAATAGTACGATGCCAGCAGAATCATTTGGGCCCACTATGACTTTCTTTTTCTGAATCTGCACGGCTGCTTCAAGGGCAGTGAAGAGGTGAGATGTCTTGACGTCTTCATAATTAGGGTCGTCTCGAAGCTCGTGCATGGACTCAGAACAATCGATGCAGAAGAGAATAACATCACGTTTCCCTTCAAAAAACTACGAGGACATATTGTGAGCTTGTTGGGTGGCAGTCGACTCAGGAGGCAGCACTCACTGAAGCGTCCTGTAGCTCCTCCTCTTCTTCTTCGTCGATGATGTTCCAGTCATCAAACGGGGGCATTGTTAAGTGGACGCGAGTCCTTCCTGCGTAGAGGTTTTGTTGCAGTCACAGTCTGAGTCAATGAACACGGTCAGGAGCTCAGAAAGGCTTCGTCGCGTTCGCGGACGAGAACGTGTCAGGTGAGAAACGCGTATTATGTAATAAACTTGTGAATCCCCGTGAGCTTGGCAACGTGCAATTCTTATGCTATATCCGAGTCCACGGTGCAATTGACTGACTTCAGGCTGGGTCCACTAGTACTCTGTCGATATGCTACCCCAGACGAGGCTCTATAGGCCATTGAGACAGGTTGAACTACCCATTCGTCAGGCTACGCCGGAATTGAAAATACGGAGTGACCAAGATGTCGAGGTCTGGAAGTCCACGAGGGGATATGCAGACTACTTGTTGTTCCTGCACCGACTGAGTGAATCGGTGGTTGGCTACATGCTTCCGCCAGCGAACCTTCCAAAACAGAGTCAGGTCTGCAATCGCGATTGTACTGCCATTATTTAATTCACCAACCTCGCAGGAAATTGACCGTATACTCGCTCTCCTACAAATATTGAGCGATTGGGTTGATGAAATTTCGCCGCTCCAGACCCCTCAACGCTTTGGAAATCTTGCATTTCGTTCTTGGGGAACTCGTCTAGAGGAGGCGAGTCCATCGGGCATGCGTGATTGTGTTTCTCACTCCGATGACTATATTTTAGCGTTCTGACGAGCTTCTTGCAAATTTGCTCGGCGATGAGTTTACCACTGCTTCTCCATATTTGAAACCGTACTTCCTCACGTCATTTGGGTCCTTCCTGAGGATGGACTACGGGACTGGTCATGAAACATCATTCGCTATCTTCCTCCTTTGTCTGACCCTCGTAGGATTTTTTAAACCTGTGCCAGATGAAGAACGACACCTGGTCCTCAGCGTTTTCGTTAGCTATCTCCAGCTCTGCTGGAAAATCCAGGATGTTTATAAATTGGAGCCTGCTGGGAGCCATGGCGTATGGGGTCTCGACGATTACAGCTTCCTTGGCTATATCTTTGGAAGCGGACAATTACGAGGCATGATCATTCACTTTCTTGTTTTATCCATTCTCTTAATTGTCTCTTACCACACAGATCAGACGGATATTACTGTAGCTTCCGTCCTAAACCCCCCGCTTCCCCAAAGCAATCTATATTTCATGTCCATCATGCGGATCTATCAAGTCAAACATGGCCCGTTTTTCGAGCATTCCTCTCAGCTTCACTCAATTGCCGTCGGGGTTCCCAATTGGGGGAAGGTCAATAGTGGATTATTCAAGATGTATGAGGTGATGACCCTTCATCCATCCATCTGGCTTTATGATTGAATCAACCCTAGGCAGAAGTCCTGGGCAAGAGGGTAGTAGTTCAACATTTACCCCTGGGCGGTCTGATGGAATGGGACGCCGACGTCGCTCAGCGTCACGCGCCGCTGACATCGCGAGACGTACTTGCGTCCGCGGATACTCGCGTTCCTTGGGCAAATCCTCGCTAAGGATTATCGATGCCTATTTTGCCGAGTCCTGACTGGTTATACCAAGTCAAAAGTATTTTTCTGCAGTCACTATGTTCACCAATGTTGAGTGCATGCGGAATGCGTGGTATCCGCTTCCCCTTATCATCTTTACGGAATGTCCTGGGAGACCCCTTGCTTCGTTAGTGTTGCTTGGCACCATAGAATGTTCCATTTGTCTGTCACACTTCCGTACATCATGGTGGACAAGGGAGTGGCAAATATACGACTGAGTACCACGACCTTACGGCGTATGAGGGACCCCAACCACGTTATGTGCATTGTACACGAGCAATCAGGTCTCGATCACTGGGCCCCGCGCAGTATATCCGGATAGTAGTTACCCCCCTCAACTGTGATTTCATCGCCGTAGCCATTTCCAACGGAGACCGACATACATGCCGGAATAATACTATACCTTGCCAGATGACTTCGACGCCACCCCACGACAGCTGGGCTCCCTGGAGACAACGAACCGAAGTATTCCCTCTCCCCGTTGCACATTCTCCAAAGCGACAGGTTCGCTCCGGACGGATTCTTGCGAAGTTCACATCATCGGCCCTTTTTGAAAACCTAAAAAGCATATGGATCGGTCCGTTTGCTCGATAAGATTACTTTGGGAAATAACACTGAATGGGGATTCTGGGGCTATGACGCCAGTACGTTCTTTGCCACCAAGGTTTCTCGAGGCTCGAAGCTTGCGAGAAAAACAATCCGGCTTCTGAAGTCATTTGTACAAACAAACTCCATTTTGGCAGTGCATGCACATATATACCCTAGCACGACACCGAAGACGAGGGAAACAGGAAATGATGTGAGCTAGTAGGAAGACTACTTGTTATGTACATGTCAGAATCAAGGTTCGGTGTCAACAGAGCTTTCTGACAATGTATGCATGTACATACCATATTGCACGAGGACCAGATATAGAGGGGTCATGGGAACGTTCCCAAATAGAAGGTCATTGAATTTATACCATAACATGTCATCGTTTCAGGACGGATGCCATCACCTGCCAAATAGGAAATGCGTAAACAAGGACTCGGGGCTCACGGTGCCCTGGAATGACAGCTCGCCGAGGAGGGAGTAAGTTGTATAATCGTGGGGAGAAACTTATCTTTAACTACCTCGCGTTCCGCCAATAAAGGGAAGAAGCGAGATCCATACAGATCCATAACGCCCGGGACCAAGGTGACAACAACACGCGGTGAAGCGTCTTCGACGGAAAGCATCACACCTGTGCTTTTATATCCTGCTCTGGGATTCCAGTCGATTCAAGGGGCTAGGAATCTAGGTTCTATAGGGAATCTTAACATGCTCCGCGACCGTCAAAAATTGCAGCAGTGCGGCCCAGACCGAATCGACTGAGATGCTAGCGCAGCAGATGCCTTGCATATTCAAATTTATTGTGTATCATTTCTTCGACTTCGTTCAAAATTTAGATCGCAAACAAGAGCTGAGGAATGGGGACTACACGGTGTGGGAAGTGAGCCAGGGGTTTAACGGCAACCGACCAATGTTACCAAAGGGCGCCATTCCTTCCGTAAGGTTGAGGAGTGCCTTAACAGCGCAAATGTATGCGACGTGAAGACTTGAGGGAATCCTCGAAGGAGATGGAGGAGCGACCTTAGATTACTCAGCACCAGCTTAGAGATTTTGCTCTTACGTCTTCGTCATAGAGTTAAACGATGGCATTGGAGAGAAGCAATTCCCTGTGTAAATTTTCGCAAATGAAAACCTATCTACACAATCATGTCACGTAGAAGATCTCGAATGAGATGTAGAAATGAACTGTCCCATGATGCATGTCGCAAGTTTACAAAAAATGTTTCTGTACGCAGTGCCGATGAGGGTCAGGGCCCTCCGGATGTCTGAACTGCGTCTGGGCTGGCAAGCGTAAGCCATCTTGAAGGCACTAACATACCAAAACGGTTGAGGCAACAGCTGCCGCAGCATTCCAGCCAACATCTCACATACACATGGGACAAAGGGGTTGCCTTTCAAGAATGCACGGCAGTATGATACCGCGCCCTCAGCCGCACCAAGAACAAAAGTTTTGATATAGGGTCATTGAGGCTGGCGAATGTCCACAACTGACCCGCTAATTTTCTGAAGTTCTGGAACGAGCTTCATTTCTTCGGGACTGGCCTTTGAACGGTGCAGCGAGGAGAAGCAAAGTAAGTTCCTAGAATAAACGCACACAATCCTATGTTAATCAACGAAGGAATTTTTGCGACCAGAAATGAATGTGCCCTCATTTCGGGTACCCTGACCGTTTCCATTCTTCTTCTGTAGGCAGGCCAGGCCCTGAGAGCTCTGTATGATGACACTTAGGATCCGAGCGCTAGCGGTAATATTGTCAGCATGCCCCGATACTGTCACAGGAAAATGGCTGCGGGTCATAGATACACAATCAACACTTACATCGATCTCATTCTTAAGTTGCGATGAGTTGCTACCGGTGGCAAATGAGTCTGCGGTAGAAGCAGGAGTAGAAGTTTCATCATCATGTGTCATGGGTGGAATGTACATTCGTGATTTAGTGCACAGCTTAGTATTTCCATGAGTCGAGTGTCAAAAAAAGACTTGGCATCTGGGTGCAGTGATACCATAGCGTCATCCGCAGCATTATCATCGCCAGAAGTGACTCGCCGAGTTACTTGCGATTCGGAACATATCACGTCTTAACTAGCATTGCCCTAGCCTTCGTATGAACTTTGCAAGGGTCTATGCGACTCCGACGGGCAACGTTACTCGAGAGCGACGATCAACGCGGAGTCAAGGATTGGAACCGTTCACGAGGGCGCTACAGTTGGACATGACGTGCATGACGTATGTACCACGGTGGCCGTCGGGTCTCCGACTCGCGCAGAGCCTTGGAAGAATGAATGACCTTGAATGTCTCCCTTAGCCCTGGCTGGCACTTACTTATACGGCGTATACAACATTACCTAATCCGGTACTCTCCGTCCGGAACCGCCTTGCTAAATCGATACGCAAAATTTCGTGTCAGGCTAGTCATTGCCAATTTTCCAGACCAACAGCAATTCACCCTTCTTGCCAGCAGCAAATCGCATTTATTCTCTGTAGCCGTCGTGACAGCGTCTCCAGAAACTCTCGGTGTCATCATTACTGATCAGGAAAGGAACAGTGATCTCCGTCTGTTGACCCTTGAGTACGTCCTCCATTTCATCCGCCTCCTAATATCAACCAATACTGACTGTCCACCGCATTGTCAGGTGGTCTTCCGTTCGTGGTAAGCTAAAAGTTCCATGCTGTGGTGGCCCTCTTGATTTTAAGCCTCGGTTCAGGTGAACCTCCTTGACAGGCCCCACTTTTCGTCCTATTTTCTCAACTCGTCGATCCACTCTTCTTTCTGTTTCCTTTTCTGTTGCATTTTTTTCATTACCCTTCAAGCTATTTCCTCGCTGGACAGGGAGCGAGGAACCCATCACCTACTGAAGAGAACCTTTTCATTGCCGTACTAGCCCGTGGTTCCTCAGAGACCGGCGGTTCTGGTTCGGTAATTCGAGGTTTTGAAAAGATCACAAGCTATTCACACCACCAGCTGTACAAAAAACACCGCTATCGACGAATCCGATCTCGCAGATTCATCACCCACGGACAATCCCTCGATGTCTCCGGTTGAAGTCCTTGCTGCCTTGAACCCAGTCGACCACTTCATCTCAAGCAGCTTTTCAAAATTTATAGGAAGTTCAGACATTTCCTATGACCCCGTGGTGCTACCAGCATCGATCGACGATGCTGCTGCAGAGAACTGGCGGCTTGATGACGAAAAAATATTTTCTTCCCTTCCTCCACTTTTCAGAGGACATCCTGAAATCCATCTTCGGAAGGGCATAATGGATGCCACAAGGCGGGTCGCGGCGAATGAGGCTGATGCAGAAAATGCCTTTTTCGTGGCTGATCTCAGTCAAATCTTCCGTCAACATGAGCGATGGATGAAGTATCTTCCAGAGATTGTCCCGCACTACGGTCTGTTGCCCGTCTGCCTTTAACATATTCCCATTACTGACCCGGTACTAGCGGTCAAGTGCAACCCGGACCCATACGTTCTAAGGCTTCTTGCTGCTTTGGGGGCCGGCTTCGACTGCGCATCCAACGGGGAAATTTCCCAGGTTCTCGGTATCGGTGGTGTCGATCCCTCCAGAATAATTTTTGCCAACCCGTGCAAAGCAACTTCCTTCGTGCGGAGCGCTGCGAAAGCCGGTGTTAACAATATGACGTTCGACAATGCCGATGAATTGTGCAAAATTGCGCGTGCGCACCCGGAGGCTAAACTTATCGTCCGTATTCTCGCGGATGATTCCAAAAGTATCTGTCGGTTCGGTATCAAATTTGGTGCACCCCTCGAGGTTGTTCCCAGCCTTCTATTGAAGGCTAAGGAGCTCGGGCTAGACGTTATTGGGGTCAGTTTCCACGTGGGAAGTGGATGCTATGACCCAACCACCTACGGAGATGCCATCAAGCGCGCCCGTGACGCCTTCATTATGGGGGCGCAAGCTGGTTATAGATTCACACTGCTTGATGTCGGCGGTGGGTTTGAAGATGCTCGATTTGAAGCAGCCGCATCTGTTCTGACCGACGCCATCAATCACTACTTCCCTGACCGAAAAGGTATCAGGCTAATTGCGGAACCTGGCCGTTTTTATGTGTCCAGAGCATTTAGCCTTGCTGCCAACATCATCGCACGCAGGGCGCCGATGATCGAGAATTCTTCGGAGTTCGTGGACCTCAAGCCAACTTCAGATGAACCAAGCGTCATGTGTACGTGGATGCCCTTCTCATACAACTACACCCGTCACTTAACTTACTTTGGTGGCGCAGACTATATCAACGATGGCGTGTATGGCGCGTTCAACTGCATCATGTTTGATCACCAGACCGTGAACCCATACGTCCTTTCTCTTAACGGATCCTTCCACGTCTCTTCTTCGGAGCCTTTGTCCCTCTGCAGTGTATGGGGGCCGACGTGTGACTCTATTGACTGCGTGTGCAAGGCAGTCGAATTGCCCAGTGCACTTCAGATCGGGGACTGGCTTGGCTTTGATAACATGGGTGCATACACCATATGTGCTGCGAGCCAGTTCAATGGATTCGAGTTCAGCAAAGTAGTCTATACTACGAGCAGAGTTGGCGGAGAGGAGGTTCGGCGCGCGCTGTGTAACTTGGCTGCAAAAGGATATGGACACGGTGTCGGACCTTAGACAATGATATCGTAGGAGGGATTTCCACTATTTTTGTGGTAGATCTTGTGGTGTTTCTTGGACCAATTTGCGAATTCTAGATGGCAGATGATGTATAGATTGTTCTGGGTCGTTTTGCTTTTGTTCTGACGAATGAGGACTGGAACCTTATTCCCGCTATCTTATCTTGCTATAAAGAGTTTGCGGTCAAGACTGCGGATCGAAGATTTGCCAATATAACATACAGAACTGAGGAAGCAAAAAGATCCTTGTATCGCAAATGAATGGACTTTGCCAGCAAATACAAAATTTCGGCGAGTGACACAAAGGCGGCAAGGTGACGGTATGTCTCGGTAAGTAGGGTGAAAAAGTAGCCCTATGGGGGTGCGGCTGCGTGCCTATGTCGTGCTTATTTTTGTGTGTGTGGCTTCGGTACCGAACGGTAGCGCCATCATGCCGTTCTCAGCCAGGGTCGTCTGCTCCCTACTGTTCCGGGGTTTCGCCTGGTTTCGCTGAATCCAAAATATGGTGTAGGATGAATCCGGAACGTTTCGAAGCAATCGAGGTGTAGTACTAATTTGTGATCGACGGTTCGCCTTCTGAGGCACATCGAAGCTCGCCTCCAAATAAGGGTATATTGCTCCCATAACGAATTCAGGAGTAACCTCGAATTTTGACCCGAGGAGCCTTCATTAGATTGTTTCAGGTCCACCTTCATTCGACTCCCTGTGCCAGCACGCGGTATTCAAATAGGAATAGTCGGGGATTATGTAGTACGTTTCCGAGGGTAGCCTCGTTTATGTAAATCAAGTTGAAAATGAGGTTCTCGAGGAAATGCGCGGAGCGAGTGGTTTGTGACATTGATGTAGATTTGATTGAGTGCATGTTTCAGTGCCAGTGGGTGCGTGGGCGGCCTTAAATCGAGTCATGTGAGCCACTGGTCAAAGATGAGGCGTGTGTCGCATGGACCGCAGAGGGACATATTGATACCCGCGCCCTCGACACTCATTGCACCCAAAAGTGGGCATATTGTCCGCAGTGTCTCCATGAAAATCATGGCTGAAGCTTCTGCCGGGAAGTTCAACAAACCTTGTTCGGTTGTCTTTTTAGTAACAACGTCAAATGGGTGTTTGCGGCAGCTCTCTCTCCATCCGTTGAGATCAGTGATGTAGGTTGGTTGACAGACAGTCACAGGTTGTGTGACAGACTGGCACATGAGTGCCGTCAGAAATGCTATCCGCGATAGCTGGCGACGACAGGCGACGACGAGCGTGAGGAAGTGTCTGGAAGTGTCAATGACAAGTCTAAAACGACAGAAGGTTGTCAAGGTTTATGTGACAGGAATTCTTTCTCGAGAACAGGGCAATAGAAGGATGGAAAGTTCTGATGCCAAATTTGGCTAATGATCGTTTTCGAACTTGCCGGTGCCGAGTGCCTCCGTCGGGGTGTGTGTGCCTCGCGCGATTGCCCGTTTAGGGGGCCGGTGTACGCACATGGAACGAGTCTAAATACGGCATCTATGTAATGCTATCTAGGTATATATGTCAACTTACTAGCGTCGATGCGACCTTAGATACTAGCACACCCTCCGTTACAGTCGACGTGGCCGGAGGCGACAATCAGTTTCTTCATATTTCACTTTTCCATTTTTACTTCGGCCTAACAGGTTCTGACATTTACCAGTTCCTGTCCCTCTCTCCTCTTAAATATTTTATTCCCCGTGGTCGCCACCTTTCCCCTGGAAGACATTTAACTCCCGTCTCAACTACGACCTCGTCTCCCCTGTTCCTCTACTTGTCGAGAAGTTCCCTCTTGCCTTGATAATGACATCCAGCGTACTTGGTCAGGTGAGCCACACATCCTATCATTCCCTCCCCAATTTACTCATCTTCAATTAATGCACAAAGGATTCCATGGCATCTCCTTCTATTTCTCCACAAGGCCCTCGATTCCGTCCGTACGCGAGCCCAACTCACCAGGTCACCAAAGGCCGCTATATTACGAGTAATGACCCAAGAGGTTACATGTAAGCACTTATTTCCCCCTTACTAAAATCTCGATCTTAAAATGCTCTTAGTCCCGTATATGAATACCCGCTCAATGGTCAATGGATTATGATGGATATTGATGATGGTTATATTCTCTGGACAGGCATTTGGAAAGGTGCGTAGATTCTCACTTTTCCCATAGCAATTCAATTATTGACCCGGACCCGACCCCAGCTCTCGGCAATTCAAAGGGTGAGCATGGCATGATTCTTTTGTGTGTGCTGCATCTCACATACATTCGTAAACCCACAGCCGACATTGTCAAAATGATCGATTCACAGCCTGACTTGGCGCCTGTTATCCGCCGTGTCCGGGGAGGGTACCTAAAAATTCAAGGAACATGGATGCCTTACGAGGTGAGCCGATCCCGCTTCCTGTTAACAGCAGTGCTCAATCCACATTAGGTCGCCCTCCGCCTGTCACGCCGGTAAGTCGCAAAGCTTCGTGACAAGGAACAGCCTTTTGATCTGTGTTTCAGAGTGGCTTGGCCAATCCGTGAAGATCTAGTACCGCTTTTTGGGTACATTTTCTCTACAATGTTACCGGCACTGTGCTGACCGATATTATCCTTGTAGACCCACGTTCCCAAGCACGTGCCTCTCGCCAGACCAACCGGGATATGGACAAGTCGTTTCCACCGCATCGGGACGGAGGCGATCGCGACGGAGCAACCAAGTCGTCGCCCCTGCGCCACCTGTTCCCCGTGATTCGCAGTCGTCATGGTCAATCCCCGCCCCGGGGCCAAGTGCACATACTAATCCATCAGCGCACTATCTGCATCCTGGACAGCCAGCCTCCCTCCCATCAATTATGTACCGAGACGCATCATCTTATCCTTATTCTCAACTGACAAGCCCGCCACTACATCTATCTGCTTCTGCATCCCCAATTATGCGTGAGCGTTCGGCTCGCTCAAGATATTCCCCTTATCCTGCTTCGTCATTTCTGCCTAGTCGAAAAGCCTCGGTTGCGACCAGCGACTCAGTTTCGCTAGATATTCCCTCAATTTCTTTACATGACCACGACAATGACGGTCGAAATAGCAAGTTCCCCGGCGACCAAATCGTGCTGCCTCCAATTCAACCCCTGGCTCCTCCCAGGCACATCAGCAGTCCATCATATGCATTGCCTCCTATTTCTGCTCTTGAAGATCTGCGAGGAATTTCTACACACGACTCTGCAGCTGTGCTGAAACGTTTGAAGATGGATGACGAATATACCGCTGACGCCAGGCATGACGTTGCTCAGTGGCCAAGGCAGAGATCAGTGTCAACATCGCATCAGCGGTAAATTTCTTTTACCTTCATGACCAATATAATGCTGATTCCTCGCTATCAGCGCGCCGGTTTCCTATCCGACACCAACGTCATGGCCTGGACACGGATCAGGCCCACAACGCTCCTCCTTCGATCCGCCCTTCGCTGCGGGAAGCTCAAGGTCATATCGGGCACCACATTCTCCATATCATTCATCTCACGACGGAAGCTCCGCTGATGGCGTATCCCCTGTATCGCCCACGACGCCACGTTCTGCAGAAGTTCCGCCGCTCAAATCGGGACATGTCAACCACCAAATGTCGACCGGGGATAAACGCAGGCACATTACAAGCTACCAAACATCGCTTCCTGATGTGCAGGGGTACAGCCGCAAGTCAGCGGGGGGACTGCCTGCTGGGGTCGATCCTCGGCTATCAGCCTGTCGTCACTCCTGCGATGATGACGAGGCCGAATCCGATTCGTCGATGCGAGGACCAATGCGACCGTGGTAGTATAGTTTTTCTCGTTTCATATCAATTCACCCCAGCCCACCTCTGCCCACCTCCATACCTTTTCCACGTATATCGTGGTCGTTATGTGTTTACCTCTATTCGCGATTCTAATCATGCTATATTTCATTTTTTACATCGTCGTGTTTGTTATCGTTGCATGGATATCTACGCTGCATATGTGTTAGTTGTAATATACAAGGGCATACATATAATCAATTGAATTGAATTTACTTTTTGCAGTGTGCAATATGCAGACTGCCCTTTTCAGCCTTCAAGTGCGAGTGAACGAAGGTTTGGTTACCACGTCCGATTTCAACGTGGGGTAGCCTGAGCGTTCTGATAACGGAGTATCCACACCCGCTATGTATTAGTGTGACGATGCTGAGGAACAGAACCGCAATGAATTGGCAGCGAAGGAAACACGAGGATCGAGACATCGGCCTAATAAAGACACTTCTTAACTTATCTTAATTTTATTCTCCACGAATCATGGGTATTTAGATCTAAAAGAAGGAATACAGAGGAATGCGCGCATTTGTTTCGAAGGAACAATGCACGATTCTTGAGTGACCGTATCGTACCGATGTCAGAATAAGGTAAGCATATAAGCAGCCGGAGTTTTCGCGGCTGTCAAATTAGTGCAGCATTGGCATCTCATTGGAATTTTGTCCGATGTTAGTTCCGTTGTTGTTGCGGTGGGGGCTTGAGCCCGGCGGACTTGGTACCGGAGTGCTGGTTGCCCAGGTGAATGAAATGACACGAGAAAATGCCTGCTGGTGTATACATGTATGGCGGCCGGAGCGGAGGAGCAGGTGACTCATGGTGGCACTGTTTTCACAGGATAGGAGGAAGACATGACATGGCCAATATAGCTCTGACATAGCCGCCGATATGTATCATGTGCAAGTCCATTTCCAAGGAATCGATTAGGAAAGCTTGTTTGATGTTCCACATTGTGTTACAGTCTACTGCGGTGCGACAGTCAGGCAGTTCCGTAGCCCGGCAGATCACCTCAGATGGCCTGATAAGACTGTTTGGAGGTGAGCAATACATGCGATGTTGATTGACAGGAATATAACATACCCGAGTTGGGTAGGTTCGAAGTGCAACACTGTGCAATACGCGTCAACCACGACTAAGCTGTCCCTGGAATCTATTCAGGAATTAATATATACGCAAGGGAACCTGACTCGAGACGTGGCACTACCAGCGGACTCACGGACACATGCCGATCGGCGCGTCCGTATTAGTGGGTAAGTTTAAACGGCATCATGCAGTTGAACGAGCACAGCATGGACATGGATAATACCTTTTCGTTTTCTTTTGTCTTGAAACGGTCGAGAAACAACAGTCCATGCGCTCAGGGCCACAGTATCAATCAATGAGGGTCTGGAAATGGAAGAGATGGTTAAGTACCCCCTGCCTTTTCATTCGTGATTTACATGCTGGATAATAATGAGACCAAATTATATCCTTGCAATTTGGTATCTGGTTGAACCCACACGCACGCACCTATGTAACTTGTCAGGCTCTAAGAGTCACAATCTAGGTGACACGCTAACTTGAAGCTAATGTTAGGAGGGCCATTTGGTTGTTCAAGACGGATTAATCCAGGCATTGGTTAAGCGCTCCGACAAGGGACGTCGCAAGGGCGATGTGTATAAGTTGTAGCTCACTGCAATACTTTCACTCCAGGTCAAACATCTAGGTGAACTGAAATCGGGTAAGAAGTTTCAATTCAGTTAAGGTACATAGACGGTATGCGAATTCGACGAACATCACGTGCCCAGCGTTACATTAGAGTGACGAGGTTGAAAAATTCAAAACCAATCCAACAGGGCCAGGAAGGATGAATGTAATTTATAGAAAGTATGGGAAAAGCCAGTGTACAACTGATCTGTAGAGTAAATCAGTATTGCGTGGAGATGGTGAAAAGATTTTGAATTTTGAGAGCTTCCTTTAGGGTTGATTATATGTGACAAACAAGCTTGAAGTCACAGAAATCCAGCGCTAGGAAAATTCAAAATCTTTTCACCATCTCCACGTAGTACTGATTTATTCTATAGATACATTGTACACCGGATTTTCCCATACTTTTTATAAATTACTTTTATGCTTCCTGGCCCTGTTGGATTGATTTTGAATTTTTCAACCTCGTCACTCTAATGTAACGCTGGGCACATCACGTTCGTCGAATTCGCATGTCGTCTAAGTAGCAGTACCTTATGTAATGAAATTCCATGCTTTGTCAGCATCCTCCCTCCGAGTTGACATCGCGCCCCATGACAAGAAAGTTCATCACGCTCCCGAGTCCCGATTCGCAGCACCTATATACTTTCTTAGTAACTACTTACGAGCATTGGGAGTTGGAGATTCACCACTTCGAGGAAGCTTTCGCAGATAAGGTAGGCTGTAGCCCTCAAGCAAAGTCATCACGCCGCACGCGTTGTGACCAGAAAGTTGTGACTGCAGTAAGTTTAACCCCTCCATGCAACCTCCATGCTAAGAAATAAGGCCAGGTGGTTTCTATCTGTCTCTCTCGATATTATGAGATAAGTAGAACTATACTCTACTGTGCCATCCAACAGGAGCCAAGAAAACACACAATAGTGAAGCTGTCAGTACACGGAATGGGTAAGAACTTGAACACGTTTGAACATACTCTTGATATTCTGATAATAACTGAAGCTCCAGCTCTTTCGCAGTGGACGCGGAGCGAGTTCCACCAACTCGCGGGTTCCTTTCATGGGCCTTCATTTCGGGTGCAGCGCCTCAACGTGCTGATAAGCTAGGCGTAGTAAGACCCCACACGACTCATCATGCGCATTATCAAAGTGCAACCATCATATACTTACGTCCCGCGTGGGGATAGGCATGATCATGTCAGGATGAGGAGCAAACAGCAAGACAAGGACCACATACCCTCTGCGACGAATTCTACGCCCACTTTCGTTGTATGGCGCAGGCGTTTCTGAAGCATTTTGATTCGGATATCATCTGATGGACAGCTCCAAAAATGTCCAAGACTCATCCTTGACTGATTAGTGGTGACAATGATTACATAACTAGTTACTCTCTACAGGTGGACATTTCAATGCACTAGCTTTACTCAAACTTGGGAATTGCTACCTGGCGTCGGCATTAACCTTACTTGTTGGCAAGAATCCCACGAGCCCTCCGGCGTTTGAGCAAAGCGGCATGTATCAATTTTTCTTTTGGAGTCCTTATGTGGAAGATTTTCGCATACCAGTGACGAAGATAGAGATCCAGCTCCTTAACCTCTTGCCCGTTAGATTCACTCAATCACGCAGTCCACCATTAGCTGATTTGAGCTTCCGATGCCGTCAAGAGCCATCCCTGGGGGCTCACTGTTCAAGCCCCTTTCTGTAGGAGCTCTTCCCTTCTATGTAGCATGATGTTGATATCAATGTCTGACTTAGTTTTGAGGCATAACGGGCAGGGCATTTTTTGTTTGGTTCGGTTTTTGTACTTTCGGAGCGTAATATAGCGTTGACAACCTCTTTCTACTTCGCAGTGGAACGCCAAACACGAGGGTTGTTACATTTCCACACTGTCAGAGCTTCTGCTCTCCTGGACAACGTAGCGGCATCCCTTTTTCGCTCGCAGGAATCGCAGGAGATATGCGTCATTGAGCAGCATCTGGCGGACGACCCGGTTTCATTTGGTATTTTGAGTATGTATCCGTCACCTTGTACATTGCTTCGCCAGTCGCTGATGAAGAATGAACTAGCAATGTTGTCAGCGCAAGACGCCTCCGAAATGTTTTACTTTGAGAACGAGAGTTTGCTGGAGGCTGTTGTAGAATTCGGCCAACGACGATCAGGATAGATTAAATTCGCGTTTACATACCTTCTCTCCTACGAGGGAACGTCCTTAATTTATGTAAGATATTGTGTACGACAAGAAAAAATCGATCTTGTCGTGCCCGAATGCATAAACCACTCATGTCCTACTATTTGCTTTCTACTTGCTTTGATCTTTTCTCAGCCCGTCCAGATTCGTCAGTTTTCACATGCGCAGAACTTGAAGCCGGCTTGACAATGTCAAACGGTCCTTCATGCGCGTCGCGACGTTTGAACCCAGAACAAGCGATGGATAACCCGGGTTTAAAGATCTTGATCTGCTAAATGTCAGGGTGAAATGTATCAATTTTTTTGCCGCGAAGATAGTAGCGGCGGATCACGAAGAAGACTTGTACGACAGCGCCTGTGAGAGTATCATTGACATCTCCCGGCTCTACCAAGGAGTTGCCGCGGTAGAGTCTGACAGGGGAAGTTTTGTAGTTCAATTTAACCAAATCGAATTCATCTGTGTTTCATTGAAATGGGCCAGTTATCCGTTTCCGCGTCCATAACAGGAGTTGCCTATGCTTCCGTGAGCGTTGGTATATGAAACTGCTAGCGGCTCTACTTTACTTTTCCGGCCCCCCTCGGGGTTTTCGATATCAGAAAGGTAAACGGCGTGTTTGGGCATGGACTGTTTCTGGATGACGGACTGAGTGTCTCGTTAGAGCGGATGGGAGGTAACGTACATGTTGTTCGAAAATGTTTGACATGAACCTGACAGAAAGATGGGCATCCTTATGAATCTCTGATACATGGCATACAACCGGGCGATTATAATGACTTGCATGATATTTCAGTCAAGTCAATACAACTGAGGTAATTCAGTTGAGTACTACTAGCTCATCGCCCACCATTGTATTTCCGACCATTTCCGACCAGTTTGATGCAATCATTGCAATGAGAGTGATAGTGCCTGAAAAGCACAATGAGTGACAAGCCTCGCAGTATTCAGTGCTTCAAACGAACTCACAGCTGCTGTAGTCGTTATATTGAACAAACAAACGGGCAGAGTATCGCTTACTACTGTGTAAGAGGACAGTTACATAGCTGCACGGGAATGGCAGGCACTAATCCAGAACACTGACTGAATCCGTCAACGAGATAATACGAGATAATCGGCCTTCAAGGAACACATTTGACTTTCTCCAGTGCAGGCGTTTCCTGTCGTCTCGACGCGGATATTTTTTACCGCGCAGAGTAAAGTCGGGATACAATGTAGCAACCCTCCTCCAGTCATGAAGGTCATGTCAGCAGAAGTATTTCCACAGACAATGGTCCTCAAAGGGCCCGTCAAACCGGCCTGAGATAAAGTAACCGACATGTGTTGCTTATGATACCGTCTGAAACAAGAACAGGACGAGGTCACGAACGGATGGGGTCTCTCTTCTATATCCGTGTTGATGTAGCCCTCTTCTTCTTTCGAATATGTTTCCATTTCCAAGAACTTTTCGTGCGGTACAATGAGATTCAAGTCGCTCGAGGACGAATCGTAAGAATCCCTCAGAAGCATGTTTAATGCACAGCTACCGGTGATAACCGAGCCTGTCTCGTGCACTACTGTCACGAAACGTGCTAGAGAAGCATCAAAAATCTGTTGTAAAATCCGCTTGAAGCGACGCTGAGGAACAAATCGGATCCACAAGCGAATTTCGCGCGAGAGTTGCTGGACTGCGAAAATGTCAAGCAAAAGGGGGAGGTGTGTGATCAACATGTTTATCATGTCTTGCATAGCGAAGACTTGTCGAATATTAGAAATGTTCGCCTTTGAAAACGGAAACCTACAGGTAGTCACGGGGGATACTGGAATGGTACGCATGGTGTTGGACGAAGGAGTCCGAGACTTTAGGAGTATCGCGTAGTGGCTGCATTACAAATATTACGGCTGCTCCGGAGGAGAGAAGATATGTAAACACATGGTCCTTGCACTTTGGATATTAGACTCACTGGAATCCAGTGCCACGCTGCCTGCAATTACACCTCTATGCGGCAAGACGAACAATCGAAACGGCGGAGACAAAGTGCACTGCCCTAGGATCCGTTGACGGGTTCAGTTCTTAGTCGATATCAACGGTGAGCTCAAACCTGGCGGACAACTGCTATCTACATAAATTACGAGAATGGCCCTTGATTACAGTCAGAAATAAAACGGGAAATAAACGGGAATGGCGTATACGATAAGAGGATTGATCGTGTAATTGACTTGCGATCACAGCAGCGGGGCCATGGACAGATAAAAGGAAACGGGGGTGGATATCTATCCTTGCTGTCAAGAACACGACATCAAGCGAGAACGCGAAACGGCGGTGAACACCGACCAGGGTTTAACACTTCACTTCACGAGCAAAACTTTATTTTTTATCTGAAAGGACTTAAGAGGTGGGAAAATTAATTCCAAGGTGCAAGAATACCTTGGCATTGAGTTGGCAGGCAAGGTAATTCGTGTAAACAATTTATGGTCGTTCGTCCAATCTCTGATAATAACATCGATTATTTACACCTGACGAGCCGGTAATAATCACGAACAGTCCAGTCACTCAGTGGATGAAACTAGCGGCAAAGTGCTTTCAGCAGCCCGGTAGAGAAGGATGGTATATTGGGAACATCTACGCACAAGTATACATAAGCTTTGGATGGTCGGAGAGCAAGCGAACGAGTGGTGAATGATGGCATCAGAGCCAATGGTTCATGTCTGGCAGTCTGACTCCGCAGTTTGGTCTGTAGTGTGCGTTAGTAGGCGTCGACTGGAATTGTGAAAAAGAATTAGACCCGAGAAATTGAAAGCGCTGCGCGTCCGGATGATGTAGTTACCAAGTCTGAAGATGAATCAGGGCTGCTGTGCAAAGCAAGAGAGCAGATATCCTTGCTCGAAGATCATTCGGAATTTTGGATGTAAAACATCGCGTCCTGCAGTACCGCTTCATAGGTCCAGCCGTCACCTGGTGCCCGCCCCGCGGCAGCGAGGTATCAAGCTTATCAAGGATATCAATTGTGACATAGCATCATTTGAAATGAGACCAGAGGTAGAGGTGTCCTGCTTATTCGAGGTACGGTACAATTGAGAGCGTCTACCGTAATCCACTACTAGAGTATGTAATAGGTGGCAGGGCAAAGTCCGCTCCAGTGGTCAAATGGCCATTTTGGGCGATCATATAGCGTGTTCTCTGCATCCAACCAGGCATTCATATTCCACCCTCTAGAGCTAGAGCTCTCCTTTAGTAAACATAGCTATAGTGTCTGGACACTGGGCTTTCGACCAACATAGAGGTGTTCTTTCCACATCAACCGCTCCAGAAGAAATTCCGCTTAGGTCGCTCACACCGTCGACCTTGAACGGCCCGTCTCTTCAGGCATTTGCAATGAAATTCAGGTGTGCACCTTGCTCAATTTAAACGGTTCAAGGAGTTTAGTAATGCTCTTCCAGCTCGGCCTTAAAGTTCAATGCTGTTGCGGACTGGTGGGAGGAATATATTGCGTATGTTCCATCTGCTCTATTGAACGGCGCACGTTTCTTAATCCATTCATCGAAGCTATGATGTGCTCAAGCGATACATTTACCAGCTTGAGAAGCAGCAACAGCAGCGTCATGGTATAGACTCATCCTATCATGACTTGGAAGCCAACGAACAGACAGCCCTTGTCGACCGCACCGAGGGGTCTAGCGCGGACAGCCTCTTTAAACCACTGCTGGATAGAGAGCTGGAAAAGATTACACTGTTTTACGAAGCGCAAGAAAAGGAATTGATGGATGAACTTGCCGAATTGGAGCAATCTATCACGCAGCAAGACGAGGGTGGCTTTGCAGCAGGGTTCAGTTATATGGATGAATATGAAGAACACGAGGAACATGAGGAGGAAGACGAACTCGATCGATCTGACGACTACGGTAAACCGCCGAGAAGCAGGCAGCGCAAATCCAGCTCTGTCGGATATGGAACTCGTTTTGCACCAGGTTTGCCTTACAACAACTAATATCACGTACAGCTAACGCTTTCTGAACAGGTTCTATCCGTGAAGAACCCAGGAACCGCCGCTTTAGTGTCTCTTCTAGCGAAGGTGGAGATCTCGATTCCAGCGTATTTTCTCTTGGTCCGCGCCTCCGGTCGTCATCGCAGGCTCCCTCTGGTTCGCGAGCTGCAAACCCCAGCACTTCACCGATGGGGAGAGCTCGCAGTTTGGTTAGCCGTATGCGGAATGTGAAGGACAGTATCACAGCTGGGGACACCATCTGGACCGCAAAGAGCAATTATGCATTGGATACCCGGTTACTCTTTAAACGAAGAATAACCAACGTTTATGTCTCTTTCTGCTCGCTGAGATCTTACGTAGAAGTCAATTATTCGGGCTTTCGCAAGATTTTAAAGAAGTGGGTACTTTCATTTCATTCATGTAAAGTCCGCTGAATGTCTCCTCAGGTACGACAAAGTCGTCTATAGCGAGGTATTTGACATCTGTCGTATCTCGTGATTCACAGCCAATTTTCGCCTTCAGCTCAAAGACCGTTACATGCATGAAGTTGTGGAAACCGCCACGCCGTTTACGCAAGAGTCGAAAGCCAAAGTGTCGAATGCTATTACCCGACTCACCGAGCTTTACGCCAAATGTGTGACAAATGGAGACAAGTCGACGGCACAGCAGCAGCTGAAGCTTTACCAGCGTGAAAACATTGCGTGGGAGCGGAATACAGTTTGGCGTCAAATGATTGGGCAACAGCGACGTGGTCCTGTCGATGGATTAGGCGTCAGTGCTACACTGGAACAACCGGAGGAAAGCAGCATTATTGACGTCCCGACACCCCTTGGAAGTCTGAAATTGACGAAGAAGAGGCTATCGTTGACTATTGCGGCAACTGTGTTCATCGCTTTATTGAATATGAACATCGCTGCTGGTAAAGAGGCCAACAGGTGTCTTGCCGTACTCGTATTCAGCACCATAATGTGGGCGACAGAGGTGCGCAATGTTCGCAGACTTTCATTTGATACTTATCTTCGTGTTGTAGGCGATACCCTTGTTCGTTACGTCGACAAGTATACCTCTCCTGTTGGTCTGCTTACAAGTCATCCGTGGTGACGACGGCACTGCCCTGTCTACTCCCGATGCGACGAAGTAAGTTTTTTTTCACTTGCGCAATCACTCTCCTCGGAAGTACTGAGGACACAATCCAGGTATATATTCTCGGTCATGTTCTCGCCCACGATTATGCTTCTGATCGGGGGATTCACAATCTCTTCGGCTCTGAGCAAAACCAACATAGATCGTATAATAATCACGAGAGTCTTGAGCTTCGCAGGTTCAAGACCCAGCTCCGTACTTCTTGCCTTCATGGGAGTCTCTTGTTTCGCGAGTATGTGGATCAGGTCAGTTTCGCCTATTCATGTTACTCTCGTGTTGTTAACGCATCTTAGTAATGTTGCAGCTCCAACTCTGTGTTTCACCCTCATCCGAGTAACTAATATACATTCCACATCTGCAACTAACGCTGATCTTCTCTACAGCCTATCTTGAGAACGTTGCCCCCTGGCTCGGCGTTTGCCCCAGCTCTGATCGTTAGTCATCCTTGTTGTGCAAGATCAATTACTCATTGTCCCTACAGCTCGCCATTGCTCTGGCAGCTAACGTGGGGGGTCAGAGTTCCCCGATATCATCACCACAGAATCTTATCGCAATTGCGGCGATGGATCCTCCTCTTGATTGGGCGAGTTGGTTTGCTGTGGCGCTTCCGGTATCCATAATTTCTCTTTTGCTTATCTGGCTGCTACTGCTTGTAACGTATCGCCCTGCTCGTTCACCCGACGGGGAAGGAGATATCGAAATACGGACCATCCGCCCAACAAAGGAGTCATTCACCCTCAAGCAGTATTGGGTCACATTTGTCTGCTTGACCACGATCGCTCTCTGGTGTGTGGAACATAAAATCGAAGATTTTGTTGGAGACATGGGTGTTATTGCCATCATCCCTATTGTCGCCTTTTTTGCAACTGGCATACTGAAAAAGGTGAGTAACAATTAGATTGATCACTGGCAATGTTCTCTCTAACTAGCGCTGTTCTCAAGGATGACTTTGAACAATTTGCTTGGACGATTGTTTTTCTGGCAATGGGCGGAATCGCCCTTGGCAAGGGTGTAGATTCAAGTGGGTTGTTGGTGACTATGGACGGCATAATCCATCGCCTTCTCGAGGGTCTATCCTTGTACACTGTCGTCCTTGTCCTCTCCCCTATTGTATTGGTCTGTTGTCATTCTGTTTTCGTAATGATCATCACTAACTCAACGTTCTTCAGATCGTATCAACATTCATTAGTCACACTATTGCGAGCGTGCTCCTTGTGCCCATCGCGAAGGAGGTTGGGCAGAGCCTACCGGGCAACCATGCAAATCTGCTCATCTTTATGACGGGTCTTCTTTGCTCTGTTGGAATGGGGATGCCTGTTTCTGGGTTCCCTAATCAAACCGCGTATGTCTGTTAAACAACTAATGCGAGTCGAACCTGACGCATTATGCATGACTAGTGCTGCTCAAGAAGACGAACTCGGACGTCTTTATCTCTCTAATGTCGACTTCTTGAAGAATGGTGTACCTGCTAGTATCATCGCAACCCTTGTACGTGGTATACCCCATGACTCAGCGCAGTCTTATTCAATACTGCTCTAGGTTGTTGCTACAGTTGGGTTCGTTCTCATGACAGCCATTGGGTATGTTCTTGTTGACATCTTTGAGCGGCTATTTCATGATTGGTTCTTTTTAGATTGTGAAGGACCAAATCACCGTGTGCGTGCACTTAACGAACTATGGTTTTGAAAGATATCCTGCGTGTATCATACCTTGCAATAGAATTCACATTCGCGGTGCAGTTATGATCTTCGGTGTCATGCCTGGTGACTTTACAGTGCTTTAACAGACTATGTGCGGACAATATGCATTGCTCATGTGGTGCAAAAAATCACACTGGCGAGAAACAACTGGCACAAACAGGTGCAGACGACAAGAATATCTCCGAGTTATGCCTTTGTGATGCATAGGATCTCAAAAGCTCGACCGAGACCTTCTCAAGGTACAAAACTGCAGACAAAGGGAGGCTCCCCTAGGCAGACCAAACGAAGTTGTCCCTTCTTTATTACGGGCAAATATAACAACGATCGCGCAAAGGCATAGCATGAATGGTCTCCACTCTCTAGTAGTCCGCTTTGCATTACCTGACACCTCTTCTAGCGGTATGTACGTACGGACACGAATTGTATTTCCCTTCAACCAGATTTACAACACGATTCGAAACGGGAACTGCCTGCCATCCCTAGGCTCGTGACTAACTTGTCTCGGAACCAGCCGTTCTGCACAAATTTACCTTTACAGGCAAAGGTCGAAAAGCCGCTTCAGCAACGGGCGCGTTCATATCATGGACTGGCTCAGTAACTCTGCACGTTCACAATACTCGAGTTCTGCGTGAACGGCAGCTTCAGTATCTGCGCACGGTCGTTGAGCGTGTCAGATCCGTTCTTCTATCCATGCATATGGTGGGCCTTAACCTGCCTTGTTTCTTGATTTCCTTAGCTGGGGAGATGTTGACTGCGCTCAAGACGCCACCATCCGCTACGAGCGCGCCACACTAATGATTAGCGAGGAGTCACCAGACGTTCTGGGTGACGCAGCTCGTTCCGGTTCTCTCAAGTTGTCACCCATTACATATACGTCTGGCTCCGAGACTAGTGACTAGGTTGGCTTATCCGGACAAGTCGAGTGGCGTATCAAACATCTCATTATCTCAAGTTTGACGTCTAGTCAGACTGGTCACGAGTCCTGTGCAATCTGACGTTTGGTGACAGTGGCAACTCGGCGGCTGACTCTGGCCGCCTAGGCTTGGATAAATGCTGCGAGAAGCCATACACTGACATCTTGTTCTCTCCTTCTCTTTGTCCCTCACTAAGATACTAGTGAAAGCGCCCGCTTCTGATCAGCAAAAAAATGTCTCGAATTGTGGCTGGGATCATGAAATTTCTTGGTCCTCGGGTTACGCTGCTAATTGCCACTATTACCTTAGCTATTTTTGCAGTAGGTATAACGAACCAGTATATTTCTGATAACTTTTCTGGTCGCGTCAGTATGAGTTTGGACAATGTGGATGGCAACTATGATGGAGTCAGTGAATGCCATTTATTTCGACAGTGCAAAGCAACTAAAGATGTTTTTCAGGTTGTATTGTAAGTACTTCTGTGATACCTACTAGATCGACTCAGCGCACGTTGGAAGGCTTGCAAACATATGGAATATGGACATGAATGCTCAGACGATGTCAGTAAATCACTTGACTTGCGTTTTTGCTGCTTGACCTCTGCTCACACAGTCCCACAGGTCAGTTGGTCTATCATCGGCGCATGTGGTGCAACATACACAGGACGAATCGATGATTCATGCGTTGCCAATGGCCTCAGTGTTCCAATGAATTTGTATCTCAATTTGTGAGTCCCCCCCTGGCGTGTAACTAGATGTACATGATCACTTTACACGACTTCCTTCTGTAGAGTGCCCGCCTTTTCATGGAACACATCAACACCCACAGGACAATATGATCCAAGCATCATCCAAACTCCTTTATATTACATTCCAGGACGCCAGTACGGACGCTTGATTCAAAATCCATGGGCCTTACTGATAGCAGACCCAAGGGATATTCCGACTTTCCAATTTGACACGGTGATGACCATGGATCCCTTCCTGCCCTATACAATGGATAAGAAGTCTTCTGTTCTTTACTATCCTTTTGACCTGTATGTGCTACTACTCTCTACGCTATCAGTAGTCTGGTGCCTGACTGTGAATCAAAGATTCACCGCGTATAGCTCCGTGATGACGATAAACCCTACAGACAACTCAACTATCCCCATTGCAGATGTGAAATTCTATGGTACCGTAGTTGATTGGATAGGATCTGGTGCTTTCTACAGTACAGTAACACCCCCTGGTGCATCCTCTACATTATACTCCCTGGCGCTCAGCCTAGAGCGACAGAGGGCTGTTAAAGCATTCGCAATGCTCCTCGTGATAACGAACTGTGAGTATTTGACGTGACACTTGGCCATCCTCGACGAAATTACATAAGTTGACTCAACGGCAGGGGCGATGTCGATAATGGTGCTTTGGATGACCATTAAAGTGACTTTTCATCAGAAGATAGAATCCGGCCTTTCACTAGCTTCCACAACTAGTATGTCCTCTACTCACCTCGTTCGTTGATGTACTCATGTTTCAGTCCTTTTTGCGATACCTCAAATCAGAGCAAGCATGCCGAATGCGCCACCGTTTGGTAAGTTTACTGTATTGCCTGTTGAAACGCGGTTTGAGAATCCTCTTCAGGCGCCTTCATTGGTCAGTGGATTCTTCTGAACTTGTGCCTCATGAAACCGACGGATTCATAGATATCGGGGGTTATTTCATAAATGTCCTTATCGTCAGTATTTGTGTCAGTCTTCTGTCGCTGCACTCTTGGTCGGTTTTGAAATTTTTCGAATTCAGACGTCGGTGTTACTGTTTACGCAGCTGCGAAACAGTTACCAACCCCCACAAACGTCAGGGCAGCAGAATCCTGGTTATCGACTTCTTCCAGTGATAGGGAAATGAACAAAAACTGTTGCCGAGGAATACTATAATGTGTTGTTAGAGTTGCAATTTAGCAACCGCGCCCGAAGGTCGCCAATGATTGTCGCACTGTCAAGTTGCAGAGTCGAACAAACTGTTATTTAATTTGTTCGTGTAACTCTGACCAAAAATCACTGGAATAAATATAGTACTTATGGGCTCTCGCAGTACTGGCGTGCAGCAATGACTCGGCAGCTGTGTCGAAGTACGACGAGGAGGTTGGTGGCGGTTGCGGCCCGGCCACGGCCCGGGTGGTGGCGCATCATGCGCAAACTCTCACGCAGATCCTATGATCTCGTCGTCTACATACAATGACGAGCACGACAGTGTCGCCTAGTCCATCACCGACGCTATTTCCGAGCAAGAAGCACCCTACAATCTTACCGAATGCTCATCCATATGCAATTAAGACAACATCCTCTGCCGTTCTATCGCGTTCGAACTCATCGCCGCACTCAGCATCCTCAGTTAAGCACCATTATGTCCCCCCATCACCAACTCGTCCGAGGCATCGACACACATCCTCAGCATCTTCTGTTGAAGGTGTAGAAATTACTCAACCTCCTCCGTTGCCTGTTCCCCCCTCCATCTCTCCAACACGTGCATCTTTCACTCTCGATGACGGAAAATCTCGCAGGCTGAGGCGCGCGGAGACGTTACCAGCTACTTCAGCTGTCCCTATTCTCAATGATAATGCTGTCGTGGTGGACAACAAGTTATCTCGCAACCCCAAGCAGTGGTCTGCCGACGACCTTGCTTCATATATCACCACTTCACTCCAGACAGACGGCGAATTGGACACTGAGGATAAGGGGCTTGTCCTTCATGCGATCAAAGAGAAAACGATTACCGGTAGGGATTTCTTGAGATTGACAGATGCCAACCTCGCGAGGTAGGTTGTGTACTCGTTTCATTGACTAGTTACCCATGCGCATAATCTCACGACTGTCGTATATTTCTAGCTTGTCCCTCACGGCTGCCCAACAACTTTATCTACTCAATGCTTCTCGTGCATTGCGTGCAGATATCCTCCGTGGTCGCATATGGGTGGACTCATATCATTCTAAAGATATATCCGCTCGCTCAAAGGACGTCTACACCCGGTCGATACGCGGTTCAAATTCAGCTTTCAATGGCAGTCTTTACAGGTCATCTGCCTCATCGGTAGATCTAGTTCTCCAGCCGTCTGCCTCTATAGGAACCGATGAAGAACTTCCGCCATCCCCCGCGATGACCCTGAATCGCTCGAACTCAGTTTCAGACTCCTCTGCACAGAGATACCGAGACCTTGCACATATGAGAATCAGGAGACGTGGCAAGGTTAAGGGTCTTGTCGAGACTTGGGAGCGCGAAAGAGGCACAGTCAGCGGGAGTGAAGGCTCCATGAGTGGCAGTGATGCAGAGAGCGACAGTGACATTCCGTCGGCAGGGTCGCCCCCTCTACCTGCACTCTCCAATTCAACAAGCAGTCTCAGCATCCCGCCACCTCCATACACCTCACTCAGGGACAATGGGGACGAGCCGACTATCGAGGAGCTTTTGACTTCCTCTGGTCCTATTGAAGGCGCCCGCGCCTGGGAGGAGGACTGTGGGTTGGGACAGACGGTGAAGTGGATTCCCACTGGTGCGCCAGCTCCTTTGCCGTTCGCACCTCTACCTCCGAAGGGAGTTACAGCATTCGAAATTAATGCCGAATCAACCGAGTGCTCAGTTGACTGTAACCTCAGCAAGCTTAGTGTTTCAAGGAGCGGTCGGGCTAATAAGCAGAAACGAGTCGTGACTGCGATATTCACCGGAGATTCTGGTGGGACAATAGACAATTCATCAGAAAGCGGGGCAGTGGACGAGGTACCTCAGGCCAACACAGGTCCTAGGGAGGTTATCAATATCCGCGATGATCCAGAGATCGAAGTCGCTGCAATCGAGTCAGCGGCTCGACCTGAGGATGTCTTTCTTGCACCAGAACAAGTCGCTAGACAACCTTCTGACAATGATGCTGTCATTACAGCGCTGGAAGTATCCATTGCGAATACTCGGGCACAGCTTGAAACATTCCGAGTACGTCTGGAAGCCGTTGAGGCACAGATTGTGACCCAAGAAGCTGCTCACCAAGCTCAATCCCACCCCGAAGACGCTCGACCGCCACCTAATGAGCACCAACCTTGCATTCGGCTCCCCGATGAGGTCGATTTTGTCTTCTCCGACTACAATCTTGGCTTGAGAAACTTTGCGCGTTCGATTCTGGCTCGCACAATGGGATGGATCTACCCGCCTGTCGTACGCCCTCGTCCAGTTGTGAAGGCTCCACGTTCTCGAGAGGCAAGTCGTTCGCCTGTACGACCGCCCGTTTTAGCTGCCTTGCGTCTACCCTACATGATCATATTCTCTTTCGTGCTTTGTGCAGCCGTTTTGCGCAGACTAGCATTCGGAAGAGGCGTGCAAGCGCGTTGAATAATCGATATCCCCCGCCTGATACCCGTCTAGTCGATCTTTCTACAGACGCTTTTCAAATGTTGATTGTTGCTAAGTACATGCATATAATTTCTCGTTATCATATCTCCACGTTGCTTTCTTTTTGATTTTCATGACTTGTGACTTATTATGATACGCCTTTCATGACTTGTTATGCTTCACGACCTTCGCGACGACCCCATACGATTCACAGAAGTTCATCAGTGCTAACATGTATATCTAAGTACTATATTCACCTTCACCCACTATCACTTGCGCGTGCTATATACTATAAACTTGTAAGGATGAGGAAACATGACATTATTAATGGTTATTCCCGATGTAGTCAACGGAGATGCAACAGACGAAGAGCTTGACGCGAGTCCACCAACCAGGATTCCTGATGACGGCGTCAGGATGGGACGGCGTTCCTGTTGCCTTCATTGTAGTGGCGGCTGTCGCTGACATCGCGCTAGCAGGAAATGCCTGCGTTTGGCTCTGACCTTGCTGCTGTTGTCCCTGAGTTTGGGCACCTTGGGTCTTATTCTTTTTCTCGCGTGGCGGAGCGACATACAAAGTCTTTTTGAGATGCATGAGTGAGCGCTAGAAGGATTGAGGAATTAAAGAGGTGAAACGAACTCTTTTGTCCTGCGCGGTTGCGACTTCACCGACGCGAGGACTGCGAAGGGACAATAGATTTCGCTTTGGTCGCCAAGGGAGTTTAAGTTCGTTCGCCGTAGCCTGAGAGCGGACGAAGATCGAGGAGATACGACCAAGGAGTGCCCGTGGATGTGAGGAGGAAAATGCGTGAGCGCCACGGTCATGATGTGCTGACGATCGAGGAAGACGGCGGGGCACAGAGGACTAGGAACACATGAGTAAGAAGCGAAGTAAGCCTACAGACTGAAATGATGGCGACGTACATCACCACGCTCCTGCGATGCATCGAAAAAACCCTGTGGAAGATGACTTGCGTCCCCCAACTGGTCTGGCCGTCGTGCCTAAGCATGATGGCATTATAACTACAAAAATGCGCAAATATGTCACATACTTCTAAAAGCGACTTCTTGACTTTATCCTGCGATGAGTGCAGATTAGAGTGGTTCGATGTTGAGAGATGCGCTCACTCACGACAGAAGTTAAGAAGAGGTCATCAAAATCAAAGCCTGCCTCTCTAATAATCGCAGGGATATCTCACACATGGATGTTCTCATCACGATCGCCCGTAGTTAGCACTTTGTCATCTGCAGAGAACGTTGCACAGTTCACTCCGTTTTCATGCTGGAGGGGTGAGCCAATCTGGAGGTTTGTGTTGAGGTCCCAAAGACACACGGAGCGATCCCAGGCTGCGCTTGCAAGGACGCGGTTGTTTCGCGACAAAGCGATATACCAGATGATATCACTGTGCCCCTGGAGAAAAGTAGTCTGCTTCCACGTAGTGGTGTCGAATACCCTAATCAGATCAACACCGCGTGCTCGCGCTCCGACAATAAGCCTCTTTTCATCCGACGTCCATGCCAGGCATTGTGCCGATTCTAATTCAAGTCGAGTGTCAAGGGTGGAAAGCAAATTGCCTGTCTCTGTATCCCAGATATTGACCAATTTCGAGTCTTGGAAGTCCTTGCTGGGTCCACCCGTTACGATCACTGCACCGTCGGGCGAGTATATCAATGAATGCATTGCATGTGCCATCTTGATGGGACCCAGAACAGTTTCGCCGCTCTCGCCATCCCAAACTTTAGCTTCGCCATCCCATGATTTACCTGTAATGTTCAGTAGGCATCCGGTCACCAGTCGCTTTCCATCGGGACTCCAGCACGATGACATTACCGCACGACTGTGACCAGTCCATTTGATGATCACCCTCCCCATCTCCACATCCCACAGTCTCACCATTCCATCTGCACTTCCGCTTGCGATAGTGCTGCCAGTCGGGGATAATGCTATGGTCGTTAATTCTTGCTTGTCCCCTTCGTCTTGCCAATGATCTCCCAACTGAAAACCGCTCTCCAAGTCCCATACTCGGAGTGTATTGTCGTTTGAGCAGGTTATGGCGCGCCGTCCATCGGGTAAGTGCGCGATGTCTCGTACGAAACTGGTATGATGCATCTTCTGGCGAGGCGCTATCTCTTGCCTCCTAGCGTTGGAGGAAGAGATGGTTGACACTCGGGGACGGCAATTGCAGGACTATATCAGGACAGGACGTGGAGGGGTCAAAGTCCAGGTTGTTAGCTATTGGTCTTATCATCCTTTTGCATCAGCTTTCATCTAAAAGCGGACACTGCAAAATTATCTTACCGGTGGTGAAATCTGTTTGGGTGAACACCACGTCACACAGGAGTTAGTAACTGAAAATAGACGAATTCAAGTGGCTAGCTGGAAAAGCACACCTTCAAGTCATATTTTAGCTTGTGAGTATGTTTGCCCCATCTTCCATAATTGCTTCAGGGAAGGCAATACAATGCTATAAAGGCTGTGGCTGCTGTGTTGCCCGGCACTGAGTAGATAAAGCGCTGAAATCTTCACACGTCGCATGAGTCACTACGTAAGCGGTGTGCTTTAGTACTACCTGCCTTATATTTGCAGAGTACAACGTAGAAGACAAGTATAGCGGCTAGCCTATCTCCCCTAGGCACGAGGCCGCGTCGAGGTAGGTCGTGACGGCACCTACGAACACGGCGGACTTCAAATCTGCTCCCTTCCTTCACGTTATGGTTATACAATAAAGTGCATTTTCCGTTCTCAAGAAACCCAAAACTTGAAGTCTTGCTTGTAGTAAGTCCAGGGATCGACTTACATATAAGTAGCGTGGATTTTGTGAACAATTTATGTAAATGAAGAACAGAAGTTCTTCTAGACGACAACAGCACATACACTGCATTTACTATACATTCTGAAACCGAGCCATGAAAAATAATTGCTCGCTCGGCCCATTGCACTTCGAGAGCAGCTAACCCCACGAGGAATCCGATACACGCAGCTTGCGCCTGCTATACAGTTGGCAAATGAGATTCTTCTCAATATCTTTCGACACGGCGCAGCTGGAGTTGCTCCTTGCACAATGGGCTCCTCTCTGTTCAAACTAGCCGTTTCCGGAATCTGTAGAGTTTGGCGCCACCTTGCGTTCTAGACTCCACCCCAGAACTTTGGGACAACGTGTACACCGGCATCACGTCCAAGACACCACCAAACCATCTGTCCACATATCAAATACTCATCGAATCTACACTTTTGTTCTGTCACTTTTTGTCATTGGCCATCTATTACATAAACGTGATCGAGTCCATCCATCAACTTGTCAAGCGAGGCATTTCTCCCTCAAAGCATTCAAGTACTTGGCGGCTATGAGAGCCTGGAATATCTTGGGCTCGGCTCTTCTGGCCATCTTAGAAGAGCTCTTTGATCCAATCCTCACAGAAGTCTCTCACTCTCAGATTACTGGAGGTTTTATGAGGGAAACAACATATTTGATTTCCCATTCCCAATCGCTTCTTTGCACATTGGCTGGTCATTTAACTTGCGCTCGCTCAGGTCTGTGACATTGCAAACAAACGATTTCTGTCGCAAACCCGGTCAATGCACTGGAATACCACGCGTTGGATGGTCCAGTGGTCGATTTTATGGATGACACTGAAGAGGACGACAGCATCAGTGCGCCTTTTTTTTTCTTTTTTACGGACGCTAATACTCGGGACACCCTGCTATTGATAGGTCTCATTTCCGCCTTACATGCACCCCTTCTCGACCGTCTCGTGCTTCCATATTGCACTTCGAGACTGGAGGGGGATCCAATTTCAATACTTATTTGGAACACAAGGAGTGCTAAAATTTCCACTCCTGAAGCGGCTTCGGCTGCACGATAGTCCGGTCAATAGTCTCATTCATTGAGGCATTTTCAAATGAGGAGGTGCTCGTGCTCGGTGGAACGGGTATTCTGCCATTCTCGTCGGCATTGCAGCATCGGGTGATTAATAGCACCAACTCAAGAAATGGGACTGGTATATGGCCTTGTCTTAACTCGAGGGTGGATGCGTGCCGGGGGACATGTTCCCTGGTCGTGATACTAAGCTTTTCTTTCGGCGAGATTATCGACAAGGTGCCTATAGGCTGTAGAACGCACAAGTCAGTGCTGATGTGCTGAGAATTCTGCTGACTTATAGGTGGCGCCTACAAGTTAGCCGTAGAAACAGGTACATGCTACTTTTACTAGTTGACTTTCGTGCTCTCCACCACAGTATAACAACTTT
The DNA here is from genome assembly GCA_001658105.1 of Rhizopogon vinicolor AM-OR11-026. Classification (NCBI taxonomy): domain Eukaryota; kingdom Fungi; phylum Basidiomycota; class Agaricomycetes; order Boletales; family Rhizopogonaceae; genus Rhizopogon; species Rhizopogon vinicolor. The sequence goes on along the minus strand of KV448168.1, from coordinate 17,766 downwards.
ACTTACAGCCATTTTCAGAACACTAGGCCAATCCCAAAAAATATTCATAAAGTACTACAAAGAGTTGGCAATCGGACTCATGGGCACAACAGGAAAGCCGGAAATGTTCCCCCACAAGCATCTTGTAGGCAATGAGGTTATTTTCGTCGCGTTCGACAGCTGAGCATGTAACCTGACAATGTTGTGTTGAATGTACGTACATAACAGGAATGTATGTGCAATGACCTTCTTCCTTGTAAATCCTCGCCTCTGTATCGTTCTTGGAATTGTTGAAATCGAAACCTCAACACCAAAAATCTCCCGCAGTTGATCTTGCATTTCTGTGAGGAGAATGTCTGGTTGTCGCTCGATACATGACTCGAGAAACTGAAAAATCACATATATATATAAGTGATACTGAGAATAGGCGATAGCTTACATTTGCATCAAGGCTGTCGAGGATGCGGGGTCGACCTGCACAAACTGGTGTCCTCACGACTTCGCCAGTCTCCAGAAATGTCTTCCGGATGTATCGCATCGATCGCTCACTGATACCAGTGTAACGACGAACTGTTCTGTCTTTAACATTTAGCAAGGACTCATCTATAAAGCCACTTCCTTTCGTTCTTTGGGTATGTGGCGCCCCGTATTACTACGTGATTGGTTGTCGGAAGTTAGAACTTGTGTTTTCTTTTTCGAGATTGGCCTAGTGTTCTGAAAATGACATAGCAATGAACATTCCCAATGATGTGGAGAGTAAGGGGGCGAGTAAACCGTTCTCTAGGAGCATTATTCCGCGGGGATTACGACAGAAGCAGTCTCCTGACGATAAGGGGACTCGATAGCATTCAGAAAGGCTGTAGTGGTACGTCCTTAGGTATCTGGTAAGTATAGTCATGATGTTTAGATATCTGCAGATATCATCCATGAAGACGGGAAATTCTTGTGCTTATTCATTGTCCGCATGTTGTACAGTCGCGAAGCATTTCATATACGAGAACCTATATTGCGAGGAAATCCACTTCTTCCTCGACGAGCATGTCTAAGAGCTTAAAGAATGATGCCCCAGGAAAACCTACGACGTTATGAAAGTCACCATCAATCTTGCGAATGAGTAAGTTTCCGAGACCCTGTCATCAGCATGAATGTCGTCGTTTACTCGACTTCGGGAAAAGAACAAACAAACCTGGACGGCAAAACCTCCCGCCCTATCTAGACCTTCCAGACTATCCACGTACGCCTTGAGTACATGGAGTGGATTGTCTGCAAAGTACACCAATGTACGTTCATCGATAGACCTGTAGGGCAAGATAGACATTTGATTAATCAAGCATCCTCAAAGATGGAATACCGCACTTGATCTCATATCCAGGAGCGCTCAAGATCGGATACACTGAGATGGAGATTGGCATCCACAGACGAGTGCTAGAAATCATGATTTTCGCACCAAGTGAAACGCCCGTTACGACTTCACAAACGCCTCCATTTAAGTCCAATAGCATGCGCAGGTTGTCTTCTTTCGAGGATGGTTTCTCGAGAAGTTCTTGCCGCACGCCAGTCTCCATCTCCATGGTCGTCGATGGTAGAGCATGAGTAAAGACGACGGTATCCGCTGACAGAATATTGGGTCAATTGATTTGCAAGCCGCACACCAAAAGGTACATACCACCGATAACGAGATCGGGTGCGTCATCTGGCGTCTCTGCCTTGGCGAGATTGTGGAAATGTGCCGTACGACTGAAGGCAAGAAAACATACCACTAGTCTTTCATACACCTCCACTGCTTTCTGTGTTGCGGTAGCAACGGGATATTCATGAATATGCTCGAAGGAAGAGAGCGAGAGGTTCTCAGGAAATATGGAAGGGACAACCTCGGGTGCTAAGCCCTGTCTACATGTCAGCTAGAGATTTGATTTGAAGAGGGACAGGCTCGTACCAGAGTTTGGAGTATCTCTTTTCTCCTTGGGCTCGCAGAAGCAAGAATGACACGCTTGTTAGTCAGTTTCTGAGTGGTTGGCGTTTTGAGTGCGGTTGGTAGCACGGCATTATGTTTGTGGGTCATAGAAGTTAGAACCAGGCCTTAGATCGCGAGTCGATTCGCAACTGGACTTGTGGAGAGTTTGTACGAATCGAATTGACAAGCTCATGATTCGAAATTTCGAATACCTTTAGATAATTATAATATGGTGCGGATGTAACTGGTTCAGGCCGCTACTTTGGTCTAAACATTTTCCAGCCTCAAAAATTTGGTCCATTTTTTTTTTACATTTCAGATTGGACTACTATGTAGAATCAGCCCAGATGTGCCCTCCTGTTGTATAAGAGATTACTTTCACTCAGTGAATCTGCAATGTGCAAGTATGTTTGCTGTTTGTTCACGTCTGCATCTCATGTTAGGATTAGGGTTACACTCGTCTATTTAGTGCTTAGACAAAAGTAGCGGCCTCTCATAAGTGAACCGCACCAAAATCTTCAAACCTAGTACATAGTACTGCTACTAAATAGTCACCCGCTAATCATCTTTCTTACCTGACGGTGGTGACACTACAGGTGGGGCAAGCGGTGACGGAGGTGGGAACGGCGAACTAAGACCCCCACTGATACTTCTCGACGCACTAACTGACTCGCTCGCCCGATGTCCATGCCCTTTCCCACGTGGAGGCGGGCCAAACGCTGAGCCGCTAAAGCCAAGTCCAATGCCCGTCCCTGGGGTTGGTGGGACGCTCGTGCTACTCGGCGGGGGGGCCGGGGACAGATATGGTGAATAGGGATATGGACTTTGGTTGAATCCGCCTGAGACGGGTGTATTTGCATAGGATGCGTATGGCGAAGATGAGCCCTCGGCGACCCATCCTGGGGCTTGTCGTCCCGAGTTTTGTGCAGCGGAGCGTACGCGTAACTGCCCGCCCGTCCATTTCCGCTTCACGCCGGTAGCTTCGGCGGCTACCAGTCCTGGGGAGGTATCTGCCCCGGATACAGCGTCTGCTGCGCGAATGGCGCCACGGACGAAATAGTTTGCGCAAGTGAAAACGCCACCAATAACACCCACGCAGCTGCAGGGGATAAGTAAAAATTCTGAGTATTGAAAAAAAGGCAGATCACCTACCGTATTATAAATTGCACCAACGAGGTCGTGCGCTGGTGGATGGTGATAACCATTGGGTCGAGGTCGAACTTGAAGAAAATACCAGGGGTTCCTTGGAAATGTTCCAGCTTACGGGTGTAGTGGGTCACGCTGTATTGATTAGTATCGAGAGGCGGACTTCGAGGAACAATGTAAGTAGTCGGAACCACATGCAAGAAATATTGGTACGCCATGAACGCTGTCGGTTGCTAAGTTCGAGTACGAACCAAGAAGGAACAAGACATACGTTCTCTTGCGATCTCGAAGGAGTAGTCAAGGGGTTGAGCAATATCCGGGAAGTAGGGACCAAACGAAAACTCGGTGATGACATGGGACAAGTTCATCTCTTGAGAACATTGTAGTATCCATACCCTGAATGTAGTCGCGAACACTCACTATCATGCCCCACATGGATGGGGCTATTATAACCATGTCCAAGTGTTGTAATATGCAAGTTTGCTAATTATATGTCAGCAGGAGGAGCGGACTACCAGGGATCAACATACCAGTCACTTTCTTGGTCAGCAGGGATCCATAAATTCGACATGCACTTCCATCCGTCTCGTAGTTGTATGTAGGGCGAAATTCCGGTTCAGCACGGTGGAACCAAGAGAAGAGTCCGCGTGAATTTCTGGATTGCGCGATTGCCTGACGAGCAGAAAGGGCCTGGGCATGTTCCCTGCGCGTAAGGAGAGGGTAAGAATTGAGGGGAAACTTGCGATTGAGACCACTTACTTGAGAGTTGTAGCTTGCCCAATATCGAAACGAGTCTGGCAAATTAAGGTGAATCGACACTCGCCTCCCAGATGATGGATAAACGTACACCATCCCGGCGGAACGCTTTACTCAGGAATAAACGGTCACCGACTACATCACGCAAATCCACAGTAAGATCTGCAACGAGATACTGGTTCAGAGCTTCCATGATAAAGAGACTGGAAGGACTTACACTGGCAAGGCATATTGACCACCATGTCAACATTCACCTTCATAAAAGTCTGGCCCTGAGTGTCTATGCTGAATTCGTAATCTGGCCATCCCCAGATGTACTCTCCAACGTCATTTAACACGAGTAGGATTGCGATAAGAGCAACAAAAAGAGTGAAGAAACCGCGTGATTCAGAGCGGGCCTTGTAGGATGAGGGAAGCTTTGGGAATGCATCGAAACGTGCAAGGGGGACGGCGGCATCGAGCTGCTCTAGGATGGAGGACTGCTCCCCCGCCATAGATGATAATTAGCTCAGAGTAAAATGCAAGCTGATAGGCAGGTAAACAAGTATGTAGTGGTAACCAACTACGAAACTGAACACGTCTTCATACCGATCACAAGGACCCCGTGTACTTATAGCTTTGACGATCTCGACAATGGCTACAAACTCAGACATGATCGATCTCACAATATCCCCTACACTGCCCGCGCTGTTGCCAGCGCCATCTACTAGCAGAAATCGCCGCCCGCGCTCTGCTAACAGCTCAAGGAGCCCAAAGCCTCTAGGCTCACAGGGTAGCAGACATGCATCTTCTGTTACAAGCGAAGAAATATTCGACACTTCCTTGCTACCAGATGCCGAAGAAGATCTCTCGCTCACCCTGCCAGTAGCCTCTGCGAGCACCCAACTTCACGGGAGAAAGAGACGCAGAGTTGATGTCAGTGGTGAAGAACAGCAGAGTAATATACATCAGCTCCGTAAAGCAAATAGTTCTCCCTCAGACAACAACATCCTAGACGATATCTCAGAGGCCAGCACCTCATCACAAGTCGCATCAGGCCCGCTGCGATCTACTTGTAACATGTCCCCCCATCTCATGTTACGCTCACCCTCCTCTCCCTTGGACGAGGAATTGGAGCGTGTGGAGTCTCCGCCACTCACCCAAGAGTCAGTAGTATCTCAGGCTTACTCAGATGCAGGTGCCAACATGTCTGAAGTATCCGTGCTGGCCCAAAGGGGAACACCTCTTTCAGCCTCAGAAACCGCTGATGCTACCTCAGACGACTTAGTCGTCGATAGCCCCGCCTTACCACAAAGGGAAACATCTCTTCTCACAGCAACCGCTGATGCCACCCCAGATGAAGTAGTCATCATTGGCCCTGCCTTACCATTGCGTCGAATCCCGTCATTACGCCCCATCATCATCGATGATCCAATTCCCCTAGATATGGTGCTTGCATCCACGCCCAAACCAGCTGCAAGCCACAGCCTTCCGGTTTCCCCTGTAAACGCCACATCCTCTTCGTCGTCTGTGCCGGAGCCATTATCCGCTTATACTTGTCCAATATGCTTCTCGCCTCCAACCAACGCAACTCTGACCCCTTGCGGTCACATTTGCTGTGGAGCTTGCCTATTTGCTGCCGTCAAATCTACAGTGAAACGGAACATGGTTATTGCTATGGATAGAGCCCCTGTGCCAAGGTCTATACTTCTCCTGGTGTTTTAATTCATGCATTGACTGATCGTCATCAGATGTCCTGTTTGCCGTGCTGAAATACCGGGGTGGGATGGACGGGGGGGAGGCGTAGTGGGGTTGAAAGCGCAGGTTGTCTATTCTCTTTGAACTCAATATTAATCACGCCTTGTGATGGGAATCAACTACACATGCAGATGTCGACCAGCTTTGGAACAAGAACTTCTGGTTGGAAGAGACCGTCATTGGATCCCAATGAAGACCCTTCAAGAAGTCACCTAGCAGCAGTCAGGACTATTTACCCTTCTTTCATGGCGACAGCCACCAAAAACGGAATCCAATGCTTCTGTGACTGATCGGCTGGAATATGCCATGGCGTTTCAGCATGGCTACATCAACCATCTATTTCCTCTACGAACACAGCCTACTACTTTCATGCCGTTGGTTACCGCTCATTCGGACAACCATGACCAACGCTGACAACAACTCACTCGGACAACTCGGATACTTCGCAGAAATGTCTCGTTAACACTCCTCCTACTCTACAAGCTTTAATTAACATTTTCAAACCGGATGCAATGTATAAGCCAAGCATAATCGGGAACAAAATCATCTTGAAGTTACCAACAAATTTTTGTCAACCGTAAGTAAACTCGATCGGCAGCTTGTCGGCAGTTTGATTTTGAGTGTGGTTTGTTTGGCAAAAGCCTTCGATCCAAACAACCCATAATTTATTAACCTCATCATAATTCAAATCACGCACGGTACCAACGTTGCATCTCACTTTCAACTCATTCCCCTTTGTGTCTCTCATTTTCAACAAGATTTTTTCTTTCTAATTCGCACAGAAGCAGCAGTAATAATGAGCGCACGCCAGACGTTTATTCCCCGTTCAGCATCTCGTGCTTCTAACCATGCAGACACTGAACACCCCTTTGATATGCCGCCTCGGAGCCAGAGTTCCATAGGTCAACCGCAACACAATCGCAGCATCCAGCACGATCCAGATCCAACTCTTTCAGCATCACACAAAAATGACTCAGAGAAGAGGCCTCGCTTCGCAGCGATGTTGGGGAAGAACAAACACGCTGGCACCGGCAACCACCAACCGGCCACAGACACTTCGTTCTCTAGCGCATCAGGGCGTTTCAGTGGCGTGCGTCGCCCCGATATACAATCTTTGGCTCCTCCACCCAGATCTAGCTCTCCGTTCTGCGGCATAGGCTCGCCATTCGTTGCCCCACCCATTCCAGGCCCGAAATTTGCTCAACCCACTTCTCCTATGCCCAGTACTGTGCCTCAAAGAGCCGATTTGACTATCTCCGGGCTGAAAGACGCGCATATATCCACAGGAGGTGTCGTCTCAGGGCTGATCTCCGCTTCTCGTGTCATTGCAGTGCCTGTCCCAAGCTATGAGCCTATTCACAGAGATCTCGATGGCAAACACACGTTCAGCTCCAACAAATCTTCTGCACCAAAGTCGCAGCACGCCCAACTCGAGAGAATCCACGAAGATCTTGAGCCAGAGATAGCAAACGAAGATGAAGCACTGCTTGGTGCACACAGGACAGGTGTTACCGCCCCTGTGTTGCGCAGGATGAAGCGCACCATCCAAGGTGTACAGGAGGACGAGGCCAATTTTTCGCTCCCCGATGAGATTGAATACGGGCGCAGGGTTAAACGAGTCAGGATAGACGAGTTTACCCGTGAATTGCCAAGTGTCCGCCCTGATGACAGTAATCACTCCGGCGTCGACCATGATCATCATCGACTGCAGCCTGACCTCGACACCGACGCAGCTCGTCAATCTTCCCCTCCTATTTGCCAACCTGGCTCGGGTGCAGCGGATGATCTGTCTCTTGAAGGCATGTTCGCGGGCATGGAGACATTCCTGAGTGCGGAAACTTTCGCAGGTCTAGTCCGCAAGTGGTCAACCTGCTCGAGGGAAGAGTGGCTTCAGGGCTCTGAAGGTGCGCTATCCCCCGTATCCATTCGTGTTTGCCTGCCTTAGTCTCGTTGACGCATTACTGTGATACGTTGTTGAAACAGTACTAACCACAGCTATGCAGAACTCGTTAACCAGTTTAAAGATATCATAGATTGGGTTAAGGATAACCTCACGTGCGTGCCTTCTTTTTAAACACGATCATGTTCCTGTCTCGCAGTGGATCATGATCACGCCTACTGATCATTATATAGTGCTAATATTACCCTTTACTCTCGCCTGGACGACCAAGTGCGCGATCGCCGCGAGGAGCAGGCGCAGCTCACTGAGCACTTAAGGCGAGGGCTAGGAACGGCAAGGACAGATCTGATCGCCATCTGCCGCGGGAAGTAAACTGAAGCTGTGTTTGCGCGTGTATGAGTTGTGTGATGGTGGTTACTGGTGCGAGAGATGACCAGCGTGACGTGTCTTTTCGCTTGCTGTGCTGAAAAAAAAAGGACTTTAGTATATGAATGTACTTTCGGTGACTCTAGCCTTCAATGTCGGTGTGCGAAATTGTAAGCGTGGTTTGTCCTTTGGGATGAAGTGAGATTCTAGGTTGTTGGAGTCGTATTTATTAATTAATGACCCAGGGCCGTATAGGTCTATATACACAGGTCTGAAGTAATAATGAGTTTCGGCAACTTGGAGGCTGCGACAGTTCCTCTAGCGATCATGATGCGTTCGTACTCAAGTTGTGTCCCCCTGCACAGCACAAGCAATAAATTAATGACGACCACAATCCACAGCTTCCGCTCAGTCACAAAAGTATCCTCGATGCCGAAATGAGTGCAAAGGCAAAACGATCCCCTGTAGCGACCTGACGTTCAACCCAAAGTATGCAGTTTACCTGCGCTGCATTATAACTGCGAACAATTTAATAACGCACTCAGTGCGATCGAGTGAAGACTCGGACGTAGAATCTCCGTAGATTGAAAGAATCAAAAGTAGGAATGTCATCGACTCAAGAGTCCGTTGCGGCGCGGCGGACGCTCCTTGATGACAGAATCATGATACATACATAGAATAGTCAGCACCTCCGCGCGAGCCTTTACACGACTAATATATTCCTAGAGTGGTTCGTTATTCTCAAGATAAGCGCTAGTCTCCACGAACGTTTGAACCACTACAAATATACTTAGTCTACTGCCGGGCTCTAGATTTTTGTAGTGACAGGGGCATCTCGATAATTATACCACATTTCCCACACTATACCTGTGCTTTGCCTCGCGTTTCTCCTACAACTTTGTAACACAAGGCTGGCGTCAATTTAATACGCCCTATCTTTCTTGGTCACACTGATAGAAGGTCTTGCTTCTCAACGACTTCTATCAGCCAGAGCAAGGATACCTCGTGCACAAATCATGGTGTGCTATCAGAAGTTCACGTCGAACGAGAGAAGCCTTCCGGGTCGTCGTACCATGAAATCTTAGCGTACAATGGTGCAAGTAATCACCGCGAACACCGTTCCTAGAGGCTCACACTAATATCATATACAGATAAGATATTGCTGTGCTGTCGTACAAATGTCGTATGTGGTTTCTCCGCACCACGAGGAGAAAGAGGTGCAACGAGGTGCAACGTTATACAGTGAGATAACCGAAAGCGATCACTATGTGGCCTAGCTCGAAGTTGGGGTCTACGAAGTTATAGTCTGATCATTGATCATTGCATTTGATGTTTACACTTTAACGGGACAGCTGCTTCAGGATCTTGGTGAAAAAATGAAAAATGGCTACTCGGTACGCTGATTGCGCCTTCATAAAATTAATAACCTTATTGGAAATTCGAAAAGTTGCTATCCACGTGTCAGGGGGCAGTACTGCGCAAGTGCTACGGTCCACATTTCTTCGGTGAATCACTCTTCTAATGTATGAACACCTCACTTTCAATATCTTGCAAATGACTGACGTCGTTGACTACGTCTCAGGGACGCTTAGTGAACGAGCTTGAGAGACAGTTTCTTACCTTCGGGCGATAAAGCGGAGACCTGATAGGCCATTTTCTGCCTTATCATGTACCATATGCTCCGCCGTCGGCCGTGGCGTCCCTGAGGTAACTGCACGATTAATTTTCTATTTAGAAATTGGACCGATCACTCGCTGTTTTCATGTCTGCAGGAAGTGATACGGCATACCTCATGGGCATCCTGCTAGCTGTGGATCTATCCATTGGCCTGAATTGCGGAAGATGGCTTCCGTAGTGGTCTATTGAAAAACGCTATAACGTGACTCCCCTGTCTGGCTGTGTTATCCGGCGAGTCTCGACAGCACCCTTAGTTTTCCACGGTGTTTCATCTTTCGTGAAAATTTCGGTGAGTTCTGTGACTTTCGTTTCCTCGACGATGGACACCCGTCGCAGCCTGTAGGATCGCTCGTTTGGTTGCGTCGACTCATAATCTACCTCGTGGCTACTTTGATTCTATTACCGTGTTCTGTTTCATTAGGCATATTGATATGCGGACCTTGAAGCGTATTTTATAAGGCTCACAAATTCCAGGGAGAACATTCGTTTTTCAGCGACATTGACTAAAGTCTAAAGATACCGACGAACTCATCATGTCTAATGGTGTGTCTAAAAATCATAGAACACCTCTTTTCTTGCTTACCATCACGCAATAGACTCTGATCTCATCTTGGACTCCAACCGCAAAAAATCGTTGAATGAATTTATTGGAGTGCTGAAAGAACTTGTCGCTGATAGCTCTGCCACCGACGGAGGGAAAACGCGACACAGTGTAGAGAAAGCGCACCAATGTGAGTGTACTTTTATACTAAAGACTTCTCCGTTGACAATTTTAGACCCGAAAAGCCTGGAAGAGGAGCGCATTTTGGAAGGTATAGAGGCCTTCAAGAATTTTCAGGAGTGAGTGACCACTCGCTCTTGTGATTGACCATGGTTGACCCTTTCATGTGCTATAAAGGAGGATTGAAAAATTGGACAAGGAGGTCAGCAATTTCCTGCGAGTTGTCGGGTTACTTACCCTTTCGACTAGCTCCGGAATTTTGACAATGGTGCCCGTCAATTAGGCAGCTCGGCCGCATTGCTACTGGCAGCATCCAGGCTTCGCGAACGGCTTGTTCGAGTTTTGTTCATTTTCCGCGAGAACACAGCCAGCCTATTTCCGCGAAGAGTTGCCCGCCAGTCCAAAGAAACGCTAGTAAATCCCAACATCATGGATCGACGTGGCAGGGTTCACCATGAGCCTCTCAAATTTCTGTCATTTATAACAGAGGATGGCTGCGTAACCGAATCGCTTTCACAGGAGTTAGAAGGCTTTGCACGGGATCTCCGCATGCTGTTACGTAGCTTGAATGACTTTCCAGAGTTCAGAGATGAAGCAGTGAATACCACAATCCACACCTTCATAGGGGACCTAGATGTAAGTGGACTCGCTTTTTCTGTGATACTGGCTAAAATAAGGGATCCTAGTATTGGGCTTCCTGGTTGACGGAGTATAAAGGTACTACTAAGAAGTATGTAATGTATGAAGTTACCGCGCTCAATCTTTTACACAGGTCAATTCCGAGTTACTGCTGTGCGAGAATACGTTCACGGACTTACGACGGAGATCGGAAACCACGTCGACGTTGTAGCATCGACTTTGTCGATGTTCATAGATATCGGTGACCATGATAAAAAGCGAGCGTTTTGCTGGCCACTGACCTTACGGCTACAGGTATCCCAACTATACGGCTCTCACAGGAGTATGCAGCATCCAATCTTTCTAATCTGGCAACATTTGGTACCATATTTTCCGTCGTCACTGCAACACTTCTACAGCTCTCATACGAAAAAACTACTTCGACATTGTCGATAATCGTCAATGCATCTTGGTTTTCGTCGTTAGTTTTTAGTGTTTCGGCTACGGCCACCAGTCTCCTTGGTTTGGCATGGACGCAATCCATACAGTACGTCTCTCACATTATTTTGTGCCCACTTGAATTTTGATGACTTGTAATATCAAGCCGCTCGCCAACTCACAGAGTGCCCTGGTGGGTATTGACATTGATCAGGCGATCCCCTTTTGTATTACTCGTCATGGCGGTCGCATGCTTCTCTGCTGGTCTCATGCTGGTCTCATACATGATAAGTGACGTCCGTCCGAATGATTACTTTTCGTGACAAAATAGCTCACTGCTGTTGTTGGTTTATAGAATCTAATCACGTCTATCATGACCACTATATTTACGGTACATTTACTATTTCTTTTGCCTACCACGCATCCATATCTAATCGTGACAGAGCATTACTTCCCTCGGACTGGCGGCCTCGTTGTGCTGGGTGGCGTTAGAACGACTTGTGTTCATTAAGCGTCGAGGTCTGCACCGACATCTATGGCTAGAAGACGTCATGTCGGACGTCATGAAACCTATCACCAGCCTCAGGGTCACTGCACCTATACAATATACTGCGCACCGTCTCTACTCGAGCGTCTGTTCAATCCCATCATTTATTCGACGATACTCCACCGGCGATGCAGATGTCCGGTGTGCAGCCCCATCCTCATGTGGAGTTTCTACAACGCCAGCATCAATGTCTTCAGATGAAAAGTCGGCTTCTATTGAAGATGAAAAGTTGTACGAAACAGACGAGGCCAGACGAGCTCGTGCTCGAGATCGTTTCCAGAGTGCTGTTCGCACTGTTATGCTCTTGCAGTCACACACGCGAAGCCTCGGATTACCATCTCTTGATTGGATGTTGCGTCCAAGCCCTAGTTCTCGCACCCCTTCAATAGTAGCAAATGTGGCTCGACGTTCGGTCATTCCTGTCATCTCCAAAAGGTTGCAGACTCTGGAGTGCTCTCAAGACATATCGCCTCATCAAGCGCTCGTGAGAGACTTACAGTTCTCTCCGGATGGAAAGTACCTCGCAACGGCAAGGTGACTAAGTCTTCCGATCATAATGAAGTCTCGTTGTTTATGTGACCATCGTGAACAGCTGGGATAAGACGGCATGTATCTTCAAGGTTGCAGTGAGTGCCTATTTGCTATGTCCGAGAAGAAACATTAGAGTCTGACATGCCACGCTAAGGAACCATCCGGTGATCACCATGTTCTTTACCATGAGAGGGGCTTTGTGGAACAAATCGTGTGGTATGTGACATCCGCAGACACTACTCTTATTTGATGGTTAAATATCTTAACAGGTCCGCATGCGGCAGCTACGTATTAACCAGGTCTCCCCGCGGTATCAAAATATTCACAAAAGTGAGATCCAACTTGAGCTTTCCGTGTTGTTCTAAAGTTGTCCCAGGATGGTGTTTGCCTGAAAACCTTCCGTCGGACACATAGCGTTCAGTTTGTACAGTGGGTGCCTCACGAAGATAGTGAGTGTTGGCCGAACTCTGCGTAACGCTCTTCACGCCTAATTGTTGATAGTGTCTGTTCTATCTGTCGAGGGGAATGAGATTGTGAAGCTGGTACGTTTCTATTCAGATGATACAAGACCGTGGGAAATGACATTTTCTTAGGACAAAAATGGAGAGGTAAATATGACATACTTTGTCAAGCCAGAATTAATCCGAAGCACTCGAAAAGGTTGTCGATACTTACAAGTTCGGGCGTGTACAGCTTCGAAGCATCGTTGTCACATCCGACGGCATTCGTATAATAGGCATCGGTCCCGTTGATGCGGCGCCTAACGGACTACATCCCAGTCGTCCTACGAGAGTGGAAAAGCGTATTATAGGCAAGTAATATAGTCATGCAGATCAACTCGGACGATAGCTCATAGACGTGTTAGTTTATAATACACGGACACATTTGTGTGAAAAGTGGGTCGCTTATTCGCAACTACATAACGACGCCGCTGACGTGCGACTTCTACAGTCAAACACCAATTTTTCAGGATGTAAATGACATTAAATTGGCGAGAAATGACTCCCAAATCCTTTTTTCGTTTGGGGATCAAGTTCGTGGTTCGCAATGAGAACAATTGTTGTGACTTACATTTGTAACGTGCAGACCCCTCCCCAACTTTGGAAAATGGAGTTATTCGGAAGTAGAAGGACTCCCTATGGTTGCGCGAGACTCACATTCCGTCATGTATTTTCACCCACAGTCTCTATCGAATATGTTGGATCAACTTTTGGTGGCAAGAATGATCAATTCGTACTTTGCGCCGGAAAATGTGCGCCTTTCGAACTTTGATTTTCCCTTATCTTTGCTGATACCGTTTTGCAGCTGGTGATATCCTGATTTGGGATCGAGAAACTGCCGCCCCTCTCCATCACATCCATTCCACAGACCCAGATCAGGATTTAACTTGTATAGCATGCAATCGGCTCACGGGTGACCCTTTCGCAATAGCCGCAGGCGGTATCGATGGCGGTATCCGTATTTGGACAACATTTTCATCTCTCACTCCTATGACACCGTCCTGTGATGGACATCATATGACATTAGGCTCTGAATCACCCAGTTACTCTCCCAGAGGTTGGCCTGCAGACCGAATACCTCCGAATCATCTTCTGAAGGTTATTGCGCCTCCCCGACAAAGACGGTCTCCGAGTATGGTATCAACAGCTTTCCCATCGAGGTCAAGCTCGGATTCTGCGTGTGCGTCTCAAGGGAGTACGGGTCGGAAATTAGACGAACAAATATAGTTAATTAGATACCTATGTTCATTCGGCAGCACGACTGCTACTGGCATGCTTTTTTATATGTATATGTATCCTATGAAAACACGATTGAGTGCGCTAGCACAGGTACCTCAGCATGCCGCTACACACTGTAACACAGTGATTCATGTCTTGCTGCAGGCACGCCGCAGAAGCAATGATTAAGGTACTGGATATTAAGCAACTGAAAACTGAAAGGCGACTAAGTATACTATCGTACTTTTGCCACGCTAAGACTCATTATCTGATCACGTGCTGCGCACGTGATAACTCAACCGCGGGTGTGGTTCATTTTGTCACATTGTCCCTCTGTTCCACAACTCTAACGCGATTTTCCTCATTTCCCTTTTATTTGGTTGGACGTTTCTGCTTCACGAATACTGTCTTTTAACTCCAGAGTTAACTCTCGCGAGACCTTTTTTGTGCGTAATTTTGCGATTTATCCTGTATTACACGTTTGTGACTGACCAGCGCGGTGCAAAGTCGCTTCCATTTACTCGCTCATTACGACTACTCCTCCGCAGCGAGGATTCCTAGCATTCAACACCTCTGTATAAATCATGGCTGCCACCCAGCAGTTACCCTCATGGATGACATTGTCAACTACCGTGTACACTAATGTGGCGGGGCAAACTGTAACGAGCGAGACCACCCTCCAGCTCCCCCTCACGTATTACGGTCCAAGTGTATGTGCGCTTCTCGTTGATTCCTTTGATTATGGGCTCCTTTTCACGGACAACCCACCCCTTCCAAGCAAATCCACTCGAAACTTGACTATACAACATACTGACGTCCATACCTTCCAGATCCCTCTAGGCACTGATGGTGCTTGGACTTACGGTGGTCTCACCTCGCCAGCACCTTCAACTTCATTTGTACCGACATCATCATCCACGACCTCTCCCTCCGCTACTTCCTCTGCGACACCTTCCTCAATATCACCTTCCCTTACCTCCGCGACACCCTCTTCGTTATCATCCTATCTATCATCAACACCATCTACTTCTACTTTTACTTCTACATCTTCTTCTACCTCTGCCACATCATCCTCACATTCTACTGCCACTGCTCTATCTAAAGGCGCTCTCATTGGTATCATCATCGGTGCCATTGCCTTGTTCATCACCTTACTCCTGCTCTTCATCTGGCTTGTCCGTTCCCGACGACGAGATTCTAGAGCTATCACACCTATATGGACTGGCTGGAATGTCGTCACTCCCGATCCAACGGGGGATGAGGAGAGCCGTCCAGCTGGTGTGGGTTCTCCTCGAGACAGCGGAGAAGAAGCAGATCCTTTCCTCCGTCAGAGCACCAGTGGTACACGACGTATCAGTTCCTCCGGGCAGCTAGTATCTCCACTGCCACCTGGTGCTGCACTACCGCACGTTATGGGAAGCACTGGTTCCGACCGAACAAGGTCTTCCGGGGTTTCGACGGACTATGGTAACGTCCTACCTGGATCGGGTCACTTTGGACAGGCGTATAACGATGATGGCTTCCCTGCGCTCGCCACTAACGATGTGTTAGGGCACATTATGCCACCTGGTGAACTTCTCCGAATTGAGGACGAGGATGAGCCAGAGGAAATTCCTCCACCGCGCATATACAGTGCAAGCCATCCTTCTCTGCCAGACCACATCGCTCCCCTACTCCCTCCCCCACCCTTCGAGGGTGCTACTCGCAAGCCTTCGGACCGTTCCCTACTTGATGAGAAGGAAAAATCTGTGCGAAGTGCATCATACCCAACGAGTGATATGGAAGATTCAAAGGTCTTCACAGCCCGTCGTGTACGCGTCCAGGAGCTCGGCCTGCGGGGCCCACAAGACGATGACTCCACGAACACTCAGCCTGTTCCAGGGCCCAGCTCCTGGGGCACGTCCCTATCACGTCTGCGAATGAGCTGGTTCGGGTCCTCGTCATCTCGCAGCGCATCAAGATCAAGAAGCTCGCGGAAGGAATCCGATCAAGATGCCGAGGCGGGGCAATCTCTACTCGGCCACAGACTCCGTGTAGGCATTAACCCAGTGGGAGAGCGGCCGACGTCGGGCGTGAGCGCTAAGAGCGCAGTATCCGGCAATACGATATACCATGATGCAGTCTCCCAGATGGGTAGCCCTGTTTCTCTTCCTTCTAGAGCAATGACTCCCGCGAGTCAGAGGGGAAGCGCTGCGCCTGTAACGGACTTTGCACCACCGGTACCGAGTGGGGCACCCCCTGCATACGACGATCCATACGACTCAATGGGTACTAGGAATAGTAACCTATATCCCTCAGGCGTGGATGTTCTCGACATACCAGCACCAGCCCCCTTCTCATCCACTTCAATGAGTGGGTCTCTCTTTCCGCCTGGTCTTCCCCCGTTATCCAGTCGTCGAGTGTGGAGAGACTCGTTGTCTGTGATTACCGGCTCATCAAATGGTGCCGGTATCACAATCGATGTCCTTGATGCTGAGCCGCCGCGGGCAGGTCATGGCTGGAGGAACTTGGCTGGCGGCCTCCTTGGTGGTGGTGCAGGACCTGACGCTAATGAACGGAGAACAACATCTGGAGTCGTAAGTTCAGAGACTGCCTAGTTGTCAATAGTGGATTAATTGTGTTCTGTAATGCAGCCCCAAGTCATCCATCAAGGAAATCCAATGGTCTCTGAGCAAGGGTCTCTGCACTCCATGCGGTCGCATCTGAGCCCCTACTCCGCACGTTCATCTTCAGGCTCAGCACCTGCATCCTCCGGACGCGCTTTCAATTTCTCTGGTTCTAATTCTTCTCGCCCATCTGCAAACTCCGCTCACTCGCGCGTAGCAACTGCGTCGTCTGGATCACTCAACTCCCATCGGCGCCAAGGCCCCATCTCACCATCCGTGAGCGCATTTGGACATGCAGATCCTATGCAGTACATGTCACGCGCTACCGAGGAATATGAGGACCCAAATACGGAGCCAGGCAGCCGTACATCAATCCTTGGTCCGATGCCCTCATTCACTTCTCGTTCGGTACTCTCGCAACCAACAATCCGCAGTGTCGGTGCTACAACAGTTACGAGCGATGATACAGAAGTGACGAGGACGACTATTACTATGGGTTCTGAAGATACGACGAGCGCAGCTGTACCATGGTTTCAAGAACCAATGAGGGCCGAAATTTGAGATCACCCAGTGTTTTGGGATAGTCTCTTCCAAGTGCTGGGAGAGTAGAACTATTCTATCGATGGATGTTAGACTTTTTTTTTCGTTTCCGTTTTACGATCTACCTTGCTTCATCATACCTTGAGATTACTTCGTCCTCATTCTTGCACAATGCACACTGCGATACCTCTCCGAATTTTGCGATACCTTTCATACTTGAGCTTGATGTTTCATGCTTGTTACGAAGGCTTACATTCTTACAAACAATGATGATGACTCCTTACATGTGATCTTGCGTGTATAGTCTAGGTCGCGGCCGATCATCCATAGGTCGCGGCCGATGTTTGCTAGGTCGCGGCCGACATTCACTAGGTCGCGGCTCCGTTATACCCCTACAATGGACGGATTAGATTATTAGGATTTCATCGAGGAAAAGGGTAGGGGACTCCGTGATGAGTTGGTATAGATCCTCTCTGATCTCGGTTGTAAGCAGTCGAGGACGGCCTCCACGGCCATTGGGTGGGTCCAGAGA